>CAEGAE010071406.1:0-12344 GCA_903067095.1 Girardinus metallicus | reverse complement strand
TATATATATACATATATATATATATATATATATAGAAGTATATATATAAAAATATATAACTGTATATTAAAGACACTTGGAATTATCAACAAGGAACATTGTAGGAAAACTCAAAGTGGTTTCAGATGCTGATTATCAAGATTGAGTGAACAGTCGGGTAGTCACGTCATACTGTGTGCCTCTTTTGTGATTAAAGTGATGATTGCTTCTGTGGCCTGCAGTACAATGAGTGCTGCTTTTGTTTAAATGTTGAAAACTCTATTAGATGCATGAATTGACTCATAATCTTTTAATAGAATAGGATTTTACTGGGGCACAGTAGAACTGATCAAGAAATCTTTACTAAACCTACAGCACAGCAGTAAGAGTTGTGCATCAGTGTATGTAGTGACAGGTGAACAATTTGTCATGCAGTTCACAGCAACTGTGTAAGAGGCAAAGGGTAATCCATTGTTAAATGAATTACCCTCTGCAGTTTGCCACAAGACATGTAAGGGACATGAGAAGTATCTAGAAGAAGGTACTCTGGTCAGGTGAGGCTTTAATTTAACTTTTTGATTTTTATGTAAGACACTTTATGTGGAAGAAAAATGAGACTGCAAATCATCCTAATCACGCCACCCCCAATGTGAAAGATCATGGTTGCAGCATCACACTGTGGGCATGCTTCCTGAGAACCCAAAAAGAAAAAAAAAAAAATACTATTTGAATAGACATGAATAATTCTGCAGTGCAGTGAAGCACACATTTTTATTGATTGATTAATTTAACTGTTGTATGGCAGCTATTTGTATAAGAGGAAAATTGATTCTGTTGGAAAAATTGTTGCATCAGCAACTTTTGTTTCATTCATCATTGGCAAACCACAAATTCAATGTAATAAGAAATAACAAATGAGATTGTGAAAATATAAGACCAAACTGGATTATAAACACTGATGAATACTTTTGACCAGAGAGTGACCATGTCAGAAAAATATTCGGAAACTAACTAAATTAACACCTAAAATGAAAGGTGATACAATAAATGTAAATCTCATTGAGGGCAAAGCTTAACACATTTCACAAATGGGCATTCATACAAAACTGCTTTTAAACACACTTCAAACTAAAACTGACCTCGCAATGTATTTGTTTCTGAGGTAGTAATTTGCTTTTCCCACAAAAATAATAGCTTAGTGTTGCTGGAAAACCCATGAGCAGGTTGCAGAGACACTGTTCAGTGATTAAGATGATACATGAAAACTAATAATTTGTCTGTAAACACATGCATCTAGATTAAATTGGGTTTTGACCAAGTTTAGAGATTTTGCACCTAATGATGCACCATGCAATATAATACTTATGACGAACTGCAGCACAGCTGGACAGAGTCACACGTTAAAAGACCCACAGCACATTTGAGCTGCTGACACAGTCAGCATGAATAGTTGTTTATTTATCAACCAACTGTTGCCTTCGTAATGACATTTAAATGAATGACTAAACAATCAGTGTCATTTCTCAGCAGCTTGTCAATAAAAAAAAAACAAGGAAACTGTAAAAAGTTTGGACAGGATCTGATCTAGGACAGGCAGTTTGGTTGAGGTCAATGAAATACAATATAGTCAAAAGATCAGTGCACAGTTATTTTGCATTAAATGTCAGGCTGGACAGTGGATTGATAGTACAGTGCCAGCTTAATGAGCAATGATCTGATCAATTTAAACCTGTCAAAACATTTTGGAGGTAATTGCTTTCATCAGCAATCAAATGTTGCTGATGTAAAACTGCCTCTCACTGAAAAGCAGCCAAGATTTCTGCAGAAAGCCTGCAGCTTTACAGAGAAGTTTTACATCTTCAGAAATTTAAATCAACATGAGAAAATAATTTTTCTTGTATAGTTTTATTTGTTTTGAAACAAAGAATACAACTATAACTGCCGGAAATACATTATTCAGTGTAATAATGTATAAATAATGCACTACAATAATTTTAAATAGAGTTTTTTAATATTAAATGTTATGGCTTCATCAAAATTATAGAAAGAAAAACTATTCCTTTATAGCTGTTATTTAAGATCATGGCTTAATTCATGAATACTAATTCTTTCATCATGTAAAGGTGATTTTAACACATAAAAAAACTCACGATTTGTTTTACCAAGTTTATTGTTCAGCTCTCTTGCGTTTTTTAATTGAGGTCCTATAAACTGTGAGAATAATGCTGAAAAGTGCTTAGTTAGAATATGACTTAGAATTAATGTAAAAACTTAAAGAACCTTTGCAGTAGTATAGAGTTAATAAGCAAGGCAGTCTGTAACTAGACGCAGTCTATGCTTTGGCTTGACACAGAGGAGAAGAGACAGAGAGGAAAGTAAATCATCCGGAGGGAATATCCTCACCTTGGTGCTTACAGCTTGCCGGAAATGATCATTGTTGAGGCTCGGCTGAGGATTGTGCATGTATATACTGAACTGTACATGCAGATCAACTCTCTCCTCTGAAGAGATATTCATGTGTACAAGCACAGAAACTCAAGACTTTGCAAAAAGCAACAGCAGCTGGATTGTCACAGTTTTCTAAGTTTAAACTGTATATCCCGAGGCGACAATAAGGAAACCATTGGGGATGTTAATAGCGTCTCCACTAAAACAGCATGCGTTGGTGTACTGGTCCATGCAGTCACATCTGGGCCACAAATTCACTGCTGGGCCAAAGTCTGAAGCCTCAGAAATAATTCAAACGATGATGAGTCACATAATATAACCTATCCTGGTTCTTATCAATACAGTAATAGTTTAAATTTGTCTGACATGATTGGAATGTTTACAATTAGATAATAAAATTGTAATTATCTCTTGATTGATCTATCACTTACTACAAAAAGAAGATTATGTGCATTTGTAGTTTTAGTTTTTTGTTAGTCTGGTTTCTTATGTTTCTCGTCATAGATATAATATTGACTATTTTGATTGATAATGCATTTACCCTGTAATTCACACAGTAACTTTGGGTGATTTTTCTTTTAGAGCTTGCCTGACATCTTTTCTCTGATGTACTATACATAGGCTCACAACAGATAAAGTCCTGTTTTTTTTTTTTTTTTTAAATGTGTCATAAATTTAATTTTAGAGGAAAATTGGATGGTATGATCAATGGTGAAATGTATGAGACAAAGATTCAGTCACAGTACAGATTTAAATCCAATAGAGAATCTGTGTAGATAATCCTGAAATTCATGCTCATAGATACTTCCATGTAGTCTGACTGAACTTGAGCAATTCAGCAAAGAAGAGTTGTTAAAAGTCGCAAAGAGACATACTCAGCAGGATTTGCTGAAAATATGTGGTGAATTTCAATATAACTTTTCAAAATTCCATTTACAAACTAAATAAATACAAACATGAATAAATGCGGAATATAATTGAAAAACTTTTGCAGGACACTGACAGTACTTTGAAAATTTTTATTATTTGCTGTAAATTAAACACAGAGTAGCACATACACAGTCTGAACTAAAAATGCACATGTGATAGGACGATAAATATTAAAAATTCAGTCAAGAACGGTTGTAGTGGGCAGATCCTGTGAGCGTGTGTTTGGGTGGTAAAATAGAATCGGAAAAACCAGAGGAAGGTTTGGGGGGAGCAACAACAGGGAGTGACAAGATGTGGCCATTTCAAGGTCATTTCGCCAAAGTCGCAAATATTGATTGCAGCTCCATTTAGGGGCCATGAGCAGAGAGAAGAACTGCTGACAGATTCACTCCCTTTGTAATTGTCTCATTTTCTTTTCTCATGAGATTTTGGAAATGGTTTAAATCTTCTGACAGTAATTCAGATTTTGATTTGTTTACGCAGTGAGCCTGTACAATGAAATGTCATGGACTTTTGAAAAATCATAATAAAAATTCAGCTTCACAAGAGAAACAGAAGTGGTTTTAATAACTTTCGGGGAAATGATAATCATTCAATGTCAACAGATCGTAAGGGCAGACTCTGGATGTTTACAGGAGTTAAAATTAAAAATTTTTTCGCACATCTCTTTATAGCAAAGGTGAGTCATCAGTTAACAGCTGGCAGCAGCGTCAAGCCAGCTTCACAGCAACATACTTGCGTGGTAGGAGGGAGGGGGTCTTATTCTGATTCAGCAGGAGGAAAACTAAACTACATCACAGCAGTGAATTGCACAGCTGTGAAATTTGTAGAGCCCTGACTGTTCTTTGTGCTGGCCTCACCGTCTACATTACAACACCACATCAGTGAAAAACCATACAAAAGGTGGTGGTAAACAACATAATATATCAGTAATAAAATGCATGCTTTCACCTTTCGTTGGCCAAAGGTGGAGACTCTGACTGATGACAAATGGAAGGAAAAAATCAATAGTGTCACAGAGGGAATACTTTATGTATAAAAAGAGCTGCTCTAATGCATCTTGGTATTGATTTTACACATTGGGTGAGCTCAACTGTAGGTATGCACTCTGATTCTTTCAAATGCTTGTGCCTTTAGGTATTTGAATGGGTCAAAATGTCGGGACAATTCTCATTTAACTCATTTAGGTTCTTTGACCAACCAAACAGAAAGGTGCACCAACCTAAGGGAAGGAGATACAGTGCCTTCCAAAAGAATACATATCTTTTAAACCTTTTCAGATTTTGTCACATAACCATCTAAAAATTTTATAGATTTTTTTTGTGAAAACCTGAAAATTGAGGTGGTTTGCAGAAACCTATTCTCTGAATAAGGCTTAAAATCCAGTGGAATAAACTGTTTTCAAATGTTAAATCATAAATAGAGAATCTTATTTAGTCTTAGTATAAATCAGTCTCGCCTTACAGGTTTGATAGAGAACATCTCTTAACAAACAGCATCATGACGATAAGGAACACGGCAGACAACTCAGAGATAAACTTGTGGAGAACTTTAAGGCAGAAAAGCATGAAAATCAGTCAGGCCGCTCATTGTTAAACCCACCGTTTGCAAATGGAATGAGTTTGGCTCAACTACCAGCCTAACAACACATGGCATTTCACCAAACCAAAGAGAGGGGAGCGTTATGAAGCTGCCAAGAGTCCCTATGGTAACTCTGAAAGGACCACAGGGATTCATGGCTCAGGTGGTGAGAATCCAACAACAAGACAAGGACTAATCAAGCACTCCAGAAATTTGGCCCTTATTGTGGAGATTGTGGAAATGTTGAAAGAAAGTCAAAATAATTCCCCTCTGCAGTTTTTTTGTTTTTGGCCTTTTTGCCCTGTGTGTGGCAGAAAACTAACACCCTAAACATCCTGGCCCCTGTCAGAAATAGTAATGCTTTGGGGAAGCTTTCTAATCTAGGGAAGATGGTCAGATTAGATGAGAAGATAGATGGAGGTAAACTGGAATTTCAGAGACCTAAATTTAACTGAGAAGTTTTTTGGACTAAGATTAAACATTTTTAAAAAGAATACTGGTACCACAACTGGTGGGTAAATATCTAAAAAGATTTGCAACTGTAATTACAACAAAAGTTGGTTCTACAAACCTATTAAATCCAGGGGCTGTATGCACTTGCGCTTCATATTTCTAAGAATTCTTGTAAAAACATTTAGAAAAAATTTGCTATCATTTTTTTTCCATCTTACAATCATTAATTTATGTTGGTCTATTGCAACAAAATCTAATCAAACGGAATAACATTTGTGGTTGTACTGTGACAAAATGTGAAAAAGTTACATGGGTAGATGCTGTGCTAACAACAAACTGAATGGGGGATTAGAGTTACACATGTTAAATTGATTTGTTGCAACTGAAACAAGTAGAGTCAAAACATGTCTAAGCAGAGTCATCGCTATTGATTCTGACTTTGATGATAGATCAAGTTAAATTAATACTAAAAGGAAAATAGATCACACAGTGAGATATTTTTAGTCCGCACATGATGGATTTGGCTCACTAAAATTGCTAAAGTGACATTTTATAGTCGGCTGAAGGTCACAGAGTAATTTTTACTGCACATTTTCCCCTACCTCTCTTCTATACATAACTCTGTGGAAATACTGTCGGTTTCTCAACTTGGTCGCTTGAGTAGACGCTGTAAATAAAATCAGTCGTACTGTAACAGATTTATTCCAATGATAGTCAGAGTGTTGACAAGTTGGCATCTCAGTGAAGAGCAGAGGAAGAAAAGCAACTTAAGGGCTAGAAATATTTTTTAAGAGACAGAACATGGGAAGATGAGTGAGTACTGAAACAAATGTGAAGACAGACCGAGAACATGAGTCGGACAAGTGGTTTAAAAACATTAGCACACCCTTCTCAAGACAAGCAATGAACTGGTAATGAGTGGTGAGAAAACCTGGGCAAATAATTTGCTTGAGTAGTCCAAGGAGAGCAATCTACACACACAATCATGCACACATACAATTTCACACACATTACTTAGTTCAGCAGGTTATTACAGGTTGAACATTCACAGCCCTCCTGGTGGTCTTAGACATTTTGAATGAACAGCTTTGATGGGGTTTTTTTTGTGTGTGTGTGGAGAGTTTTATACCTTGAGAGATATTTTCTCTGCACAAAGTCTCATAATGGCTCCATTGTTGCATCAATGAGACAGAATGAAAAGTGAAAAATTATATTTAATTAAGACGACATATACCACCTCATTACCAACCTCATTATTGGGATTCTCTTGAGTAGCCTTCTTGTCTGTCAACTACGTCTAAAAACACATACGGCTGACATGACACACCACCCAGAGTGTTGGGGGAAACTATAAATACTTGTACAAAAGACAAAAACTTTCAGGAAGTAATCTGTCCTTTTCACTCCAAAAATTTTTGGATTCGTAGGCTAGTTAATCTTAAATGAGACTTTTAACAGTCGTTGAAACACAGCTTGAGATTTACAAAGCACTTATTGTAGTCTTGAAAACAATACTAAAAAAAAAAGCATTCATATTTTTTTTTTGCCTTGGACTGAACGTGAAATGCACCATGTACAAACTTGTACAACCTGAACAGAATTGGTTTACATTAATGAAATATTTCTTAAAAGTGGCAGGTGCATAACAAATGCTTTTAAACAACAAAATACCATGCCATCCAGGCATGAACCATAACTGCTTACAACTTTCTTTCAACAATTTCTTTTTTCTTTTTTATTTTTTGCCACTCTTTCGTAAAGGTCATTTTGTATGTTGCATGGGTAGTAGTTGTGCTGTCAACTGAGTCTTCAACATAAGCTGTGGCCTTGCACTCTTCCAGTCACCATGCACCTTTTGGCTGCTTCTCTGATTAATGCCTTTCTTCAGGCCTGTCAGTTCAGGTGGGCACTTATGTGTTGGCGGGTTTGCAGCTGTGCAGCACTCTTTCCATTTGCAGATGATAGATTGAATAGTTCCTCGAATGATTGTTGGCTCTGCTTTAAACTTCTTCACAAAGTTATCTGTAACTTATCCGCCGTGTATATTGATCTACATGATGCTGTCTGTTGATCAAAGTTCTCTAACAGACTTCTGCAACTTTTACAGCACAAGCGTTTATTCTGAGAAATAATTGCACAGAGTTGGACTTTATATAATAATTTTGCTTGATCTAAAAACATTTTGTCACAGTAAATTTTATTTAGGGGTTCTAAATAAAACTTAGAACCCCTAAAAAAACAAGTGCCATGATTCAAATTTTATCTTAGAACAAAAAAGTCATCGTGTGCACTTCTTTCCACTTCACAATTATGCTCTAATTGTGAAATGCAATTATAGCACTGTGTCTTTTTGAAGATCTCAATAAAACACAATAAAGTCTGTGTGTCTATGCACATGAAAAAAGTGAACATGGAGCATGGATATTTTTTCAAAGGCCCATTTGTGTTAATTACAAAGAGAAGAAAAGGACTCTCATTCACTAATTTTAGTGAAAAATTATGGATAGTTGCAAAAAATCACTATTGTTTTCACAGTAAATTATTACATATTAAGATTAACTATAGAAAATAAGTATTAAGAATTACAAACTAAAGAACAGCCCAAACAGTACCAAATATTAAGAAAAGGAATATAAATCGCTACCAGTGCTCACAGTACATAAATCCTCCACAAAAGAGAGTCAGTCTGAGCAGTCTGAGCTTGAGAGAGACAGAGTGACCTTGACAAAGCAGAAATGTTTCTATAAAAAGACAAAGTTTATTCATGTAGGAATGAATATGCCCACGTCAGCAACACTGCTGCCTATTATTCTTAAGTTCAGCATGATTCAGAGCCTGGTTGCAAGACAACAACGTCTTATGATGGAGGCTGTTCATATTTTCAGGGAGCTCCAACTCTGTGGCTGTCCCTTAGTCTTTCTGACTGAGCATGTGCAGAGAGGCACTGCAGTGCTGCACTGTGAGAAGAGACAGACAGAGGAGAGGCGAGCTCTCATTGCTGTCCCATGTGTGCAAAAGAATTTAGAGAATAAAAGAACATTTTTGTGGGTAGTCCGCTGCTGCAGGCCTCTATGGTGAGGAATCCGTTAAGCATGAAAGGGTTCGCGTCAATGTCAGCAACCCACAAGACAGTGAATCACTTTTCACGGCACATATTCTAATTTACCAGTGCATGAGAACATGTGTTGTTTGGCTGGTTCTCTTGCCAAATAGATATTCTGAGAGTGTTTAGTATAATAAGCCAGTTAAGGTGGAATAATTTCCACCTTTCTTCAGAGTTAACTTTTTACTCTTACAGATACCCCAATAAGCTCCTTAATCAAGACACACAACCAATAGATCTTGTTTATTCCCCATGTAAAACATAATCCTGCAACATCCCTTCTTTAATTGCTTTTCTGTCTAATTTCATTTAGAGCTGATTGTTGCCTCAGTTTTACAGATCCTCTCCATTTACATTTACTTAAATAAAAAAAAGGTAGCATAAACAACCCACAGATGATTGATAAAAACTAATTCCTGCAATTGTCAGAAAGATTGTTACGCTTTAAAAAGAAAAAAAAAAACATTTCTAAAAGCAAGGTCATCGTCAATAATGGAAAAAAGCATGGGAACATGTTTTGCTATGCTTGTGGCCAAAAACCTAATAATCAGATTAGAATAAACAATTCTTTGACATCATAAGTGAATTATTCACATGTCACAGATTATTATTGTATCTGTCTGTTGCAAAATATGTGAGTTGTATCTCCTGTGTCCTCTTGCTTTGATGCAGTATCTGTGCTCAACAGTATTAGGTTGTTTGTTGCAGGAATGATCTCTCCCTGCCTGCTGAGGCTGCTGAGGCATCATCAGAACAGGTGGAACGTAAACGGCACAGCATGTGCACCTCATAGTCGTGACGCACGCTGATATTTCTAAAAAAGCTGTCATCCATTTTGTGGGCAATGATGACGATAGTGGCGAAAGAAGGAGTGGTGGTGGGGGTGAGTGGGGGGTGAGATCTGTTGGTCGAAAGGGCCATCAAGTGGCCAGAAGCTGAAGTGCAGCCCTTCAGAGCAGAGCTGGAGCGGATAGTACAGTGGTAGTAGTAGAGGATCTGTTGTAATGAAGCCAGCAGACCGGTGAAACACTGCTTTCTCTTGCACTGAGAACAGTCACGCTTCACCAGGCCCTTTGAAGTGGACTCGAGGTGTCATTTTCTGCCAAATGATTCTCCAAGAGGTACAATTCCCAATCTTCAAGAATATATATCTTGTAATTGGATCCATTTTATTACCTTTTCCTTGTATAGACACCAACTAATGTTGTGTCACTAATGTCCCGGTGTAACTGTTCTACCAGAAAAAAAGAAAAAAAAAGAAAATGTAAGTGACACCGCAGTCATCTCGTTTCATAAGGATATCTTTTACAGACTCCTCAGTAGTTCTGCTGTAATGCCATCCTGTGTCCTTTAGAAACTGAAGAACTCTTGAGTTCTGGAAGAGCAGGTAAACACTACAGGTGCCCCGGCAGGGCCAGACTCAGGTCAAGGTAACTCATGAATAAGGTCAGTAGTACGTGAGATGTTTAATGCCACACCTCTTAGGTACCTTGACCCAGTTAATGAGTGAGTTTAAAGGTGGATTGGCAGAGCCTGAAAATAACAACGTATTTACTGCTGATCACTACCCTGCTTAACATGTTGTTAGAATTTGTCAGAATGAGTGAACATGTTCTTCCCGTCAAATCTAAGAGGCAGCTATTAATGAGTAAGCCTTTAATTCATAAATTGGTCATGTAATCAGTTACGTCTCAACGTGAAAAGATGAAACATATGCAAAGCAACTGGGATTCAGGCTAAAAATAGTGTGTTTGTCCTGCAGTACTTTAGTAGATACTTTTTTTCTCAGAAGCTCAGTTAAATCACATAGTCTGCTTTTCTTCTTCAACACACCGCTTGGCTTTGTTTGTGATGACTTTGCTGATGTAAATCCCTGGTGTTCTGGCACAGATAATATAGGCGGATATTTGCTTAATACTTCCAAACATTTGTGAAAATCTGTAATTAAATTTCTGTTTTGTTCGTTTAATGATTAGCTTACTGAGTTTAGTTGTTTTGGTTATGTTGTCCTCGACATAGTGCTATGTTGACATAAAATGTGGCTATCTGCCAGGGTGCACAGTCATTTTGGGGGTATTAAATAAAAAAAAAAAAATGCTTGTCAGGTTTGCATTTGCAACAATTTTGTATCGCTTATTTACATATCCAGTTAACAGGACTGGCACATCCCTATAGTGTCAACAGAGTTTGTACCCTAAAAATGTTTGACTGTGCATACGATCTTCTAGGCTTATGTTTGTAACTAGTTTGGAGCTTATTATTTGTTCAATATTTTTGAAAATATACAGGTCAGGGCAGCTGTGGCTAGTATCCAGTAGCTTGGCACCATCAACGTGTGAATGGATGAATGACTGAATGACTGAAACACATTCAGTTTGGAATATAGTGCTTACATTCCAAACTGAATGTACTATATTCAATGTATTAATATAATTCAGAGTGTATCTTCTTTTAACAGTAGAAAGACTCAGTTTCTACTATCCATACATTCACCCAAGGGTGTACATTTTCTGTTCACCCTTGTCCCTTAGAGGGGTCAAGAGGGTTGCAGGGTACACCCTGGACAGGTCACCAGTCTGACGCAGGGAAACGCAGAAACAGACAGGACAAACAACCTTATACACACACACACTCACACCTCGGGGGAATTTAGAGAGACAAATTAACCTAACAGTCATATTTTTGGACTGTGGGAGGAAGCCGGAGTATCCAGAGAGAACCCACGCATGCACAGGGAGAACATGCTAACTCCATGCAGAAAAACCCCGGGCCGGGAATCGAACCCAGGACCTTCTTGCTGTAAGGCAACAACTCTACCAACTGTGCCACTGTGCAGCCCTGTTTCTACTATTTCTACTAAACTTATAAGTTACTTAGGAAATTAATTCATATCATTTGTCTGGGTATAGACAATTCAAAGACTTTATTTTTAATTGGAATCTACTAAAATTAACATTGGCGTTTGGTCTTAGCTTACCTTTTGTCATGCAAAATGACAAACTATTAATTTTAAGGTCTGTTGTAAAAATTTTTTTACCTGATTATAACCTGATAGACACTAAATGGTCTCGGCCTAAATTACGATCTAAATTACATCTCGAGTTATTTTTGCATTTTTTTCAAGGTCAGTAAATACCTGTCATCTCGTGTCCTGCCTCTCCAGCACCAAACTCTACAGGATGAGGAAATGTTGACCAAGCTTAAAACTTTATTGTTCAATCCAAATGTTGTACAAACGCAAATATTTAATTTAGCAGGTTCCTTTCCAGTTCTTAGGCAACAGTAATATTTTCTATTGTAATGTACTTCTTTTTTTTTGTTAAGCACCCATTCTTTTCTTGCATTTTTCTTTTTGTATTTCTTCAGTTACTTGCTATGTTTCTTTGGGTTTTTTTTTTTAATCTTTTGTGGCTTACTTAAGCACTTTTTCCGCCATGCATTGTGTCCCGTACAAGCACACCAGCACGAAAGTAATACTCTTTTTTATTGTGGTTTCTTGCGGTATAATAAATCTAATAATTACCTTGACTTTCCTGACCAATTTTGGTCATTTTGCATCACGGTTTTACGTTGCTATACTGAAACGTATTGCCTAGTACCGTATTCACAGCCGCGCGAGGGCAGCAAAGATAATGACGCACTATAACAGAAGCGCGTGCTTATACGCGCGGGTCTGCCAGAGCTGCTCTCCCTATATCTTGTTTCCTTTGACAGTTCCTCATAGATGGAACTGTCTATGAGGAACTGAAGATTTGTTTGTTTGTTACCGTGTCACCCAAACGGTTTAGCTTCGCGTCTACAATTGTTTTGAAGTATTTTCTAGCGATATATATATATATATATATATATA
>CAEGAE010071392.1:0-29625 GCA_903067095.1 Girardinus metallicus | reverse complement strand
TGCAAATAAATTCTTTAAAAATCAGACAATGTGATTTTCTGAAATTTTTTTCTCATTTTGTCTCTCATAGTTGAGGTCTACCTATGATGTTAATTACAGGCCTCTCTCATCTTTTAAGTGGGAGAACTTGCACAATTGGTGACTGACTAAATACTTTTTCCCCACTGTAAATGTCACAAGCAGTTTACAATTAATTAAAAGAGAAAAGGCAGTACATTCTTTAAACTTGACGATTTTGGCTCTCATGATAAAAGGTTTGAAAAACACTATTCTAAATCATTCCTCAGTAGTCCTGGCATTCCTCAGTTCCTTTATATTTGGACAGTATTCTTAGAAGCTTATTGCAAAACGATTTAGCAAAGAAAAGTGTCACTTCCAAGACGGACTGTAAAACTAAAGTAGGTTGTACAAATCAGTAGATCGTGGTCTGTTGAGCAAATAGGAATGTAAATGTTAGATTAGCAGAAATGCCGTCTCTGACCTCAGCAGATTCATAGAAATTAAAGTGTCAATTTTAAGGTCTGCACTGATTTACAGGTGGGTGACGAGATCGTGCGAATCAATGGCTACTCAATCTCCTCCTGCATCCATGAAGAGGTCATCAGCCTCATCAAGACCAAGAAGATTGTCTCACTCAAAGTTCGCCGTATGTTGACTTTTGTATCATCAGTATCAGAAAGAATATTTAATACTTTACTATATCTGTGATTTGTTATTCGTTTGTCTTTTATACAGATGTGGGGATGATCCCGGTAAAAAGGTCAGGTTTATTAATTCTTTTCTTTGTCCTGCATGTCCAAAAACAACTGCTTATTTTGTGTGTTTTTGTTCGCTCCAGCTCATCTGATGACCCCTTGAAGTGGCAGTTTGTGGACCAGTTTGTGTCTGAGTCCGGGGTAACAGGCTCCATATTTTTTTCATGGCTTTAACCGGCTCAAAAACTCTTGTTTTTATTCAGTTGTTTTGTTTGCACTGTTTCAGGAGAAGAGAAGCAGTGTGGCCGGCTTGGCGTCTATTGGTGGGAAGGAGATCAAAGAGAAGAAAGTTTTCCTCAGTCTTGTGGGAACTAAGGGAATAGGCATTAGCATCTCAAGCGGCCCAACCCAGAAACCTGGGATCTACATCAGCAACGTCAAGCCAGGCTCCCTCTCTGCTGAAGTTGGACTTGAGGTGATTTCTCCAACAGGACTCCATGATGTCTCCGTTAAAGGAGCGAAAATTAAGCAATCATTAATTCTCTCTTAGTGTGTATATTATCACTTAATTGGATTTTTAACGAATTTATTAAATATTCATTCAAAATAACTTCATTGCAATAATAAGACTAATGAATAGGAATTGTCTTAATACTATTACATCCATCCATCCATCCATTTTCTGTACACCCTTGTCGCTTAGTGGGGTTGGGAGGTGCTGGTGCCAATCTCCAGCTAACGTTCCGGGCGAGAGGCGGGGTCACCCTGGACAGGTCTCCAGTCTGTCGCAAATACTACTACAATTAACTTTAATTAATTTAGTCAATCTAAATATGCAAGCTCTACTTTTCACAAAGTATAATTTTAATAAATTTAATCAACAAGTAGAGTTAGGGTCTTTATCTGTGAGTTATTAAACAATACATTACTCTAAGAATAATAAATTTTCTCGGCTAACAAGGTTTTAATTTCTTGGAGCCCCGTAGGGGACACGGAAGACTTTTTTTCCTTTTGAGTTACCTCACAAAAGTATTGTGTTCTCTCGCAATAATGTACTGATTTTTATTTGTAAGAATGTTTTTGAATATCATTCTTTTCCTTTCCTCTTTTCTTTTTTCTCTCATGATTTTGTGCTAGTCTATCACATAGAATCCCAGTACAATAAATAAAAATAGCATGTTTTTGTTATAATGAGACACATGTGAAAACAGGGTGAATAGGTTTATTTTAAAGTAATGTGCATGCATTAGCTTTGTGTTAAATACAAATAAATTATTAAGACAAATCTTCTGCATGTAAGGACATCCTAATACTTGTAGTTTATGGTTTTTATTTTTCCAAAGTGTTACCCCTCTCATGCAGTCAATGCTTGCTGTCACTACTGTAGGCTGGAGACCAGATTGTGGAGGTGAATGGAGTGGATTTCACCACGCTGGACCACAGAGAGGTGATTTTGTTCATGACAACATCTGTCATTATTTTCATTATTTTATATAGCTGTACACAGCTGATTATAAATCATAAAGGAAAGACTGGCCAAGAGGCAGTCTAAGAAATTTGAATTCTGACTTTTGTGATTCTTTTAAATCTCATTTTTAAGGCTGTGAAAGTCCTGAAGAGCAGCAGAAGTCTCACTATCACGGTTCTGACAGGAGCTGTAAGTACACACTGTGTTGTCCAATAACTGCTTATACCTTTTAGAGTACAATGTTTTGTACTTTGTCTTATATTAAAACTCATACATTAAATTATAATGTAATGTACATAATCATGAGACATTAACTAGATTTAAATTATAAAATATATTTTGTTTAAAAGGATTCACAAAGACTCCCTGTCTATCTTTAGTTTGATATAAATCAATTAAAATTGAATAAATCTCAATGTTCTTGATCAAATAAAAAATTCTGCGACAAACAAACTGCTGCTAAGCAACTAGTGCATGCTGTTGCATTTATCTTTATTTGTGGAGTGAAAATCCTGCAACTGGGATGAAACTTGAATTGTTTGCAGGCCCCTGCGGTTCACTTCACTGACCATCTGTCATGACTGCAAGACCACAAACATTATTTTTTTCTTCTACTATGCATCACTCTGAATAATGTGCCTCAATGTTTTTAATACCTCACCTTTCCGTAATGTACAGCTTAGAAAGACGTCTGAAGAAGCAACATTTATCTTCCGTAAAGTCACTTGACAGATTGTTTGCTCTTGCAGTCGGTGATGGGGACTGTGTAAGTGAGACAAGCAGTCATGTCTTATTATTGTCTTCCTTGGTGCCTGTCTGATGCGTTTATCTGTGAGTTTGTCTTGATTTGGACGTTGCATCCTCCATCAGCGGGTATTGGTATTGGGCTATATTCCAAAATCAGACGGCTTCTGCTTGTGTGCCACGCTTTGTGTCTTTTCTGAAACAGTGCTTATTGCATATCTGCAGAGGGAACACTGCAACAATAATTATATGCTGTAGGCAGAACATTCATTGGAAAAAGTGCTTTCTATATCAGTCCTCTCTACGATGATATAATGGCAAAGTTTCAGTCGTGACTGGGTTGTCAACTTGTTTAAACCCAGCCTTTATTGTGCTGGGTTTAAACAAGTTCTTAACAGAACAAGTGCTGTTCTGTTAAGAAAAAAATAAAGTGAAAATGAACATATTCTGATCTTCTCATAGAATATAACTTTGTACAGACATGGTGTGACTATTTCTATAAAAGAAGGACGTTTGGCAGTTTGCTGTTTTTCATGTTATACAGATTTGTGTTAGCACAAAGCTGAGAAAGAAAGACATCCCTAATGACCTGAGAGAAGCATTTCTTTACCAAGACGTTCTCTGTCGTGTCCCTGTATTAGACTTGTGTACCTGACTGAACAATAGCTGCATATAAAGGCACTCTCTGATTTTTGTCTATGGCCGATTTTCACTGTCTTAGGGAAACGAGCTGTTTATGACAGATGAGGAGCGCCTTGCAGCCGAAGCCCGCCGGGAGGTGGAGAGGCAGGAACTGATGCATCAGAAGAAGGTTGCAATGGAGACCAACAAAATCATTAAAGAGCAGCAGGAGAAGGAGAGACAGTGAGTGAACTGCACAACCTTTAATTAGCTTCACCCAGACACTGATAAATGTTCTGCTTTTTCAAACAAAGGAAGCTGTCACACAGGCATTTTCTGCATGACTATTTGAAATCTTGCAGTACCTAAATTTTCTTTGAGTTTACAAAAGAGGATTACGCTCCTTTTTTCACCTGTGTTTTATGTTTAAAAATGATAAATTGCATCGGTAAACTTAACATCATCTTCCCTGTATTTATAGTCCTGATGTCTGAACATAGATTCATGTTGGGGTTTTGATGTTTCTGATGCTTTTCATAGGAGAAAGATGGAGATATCCCAGAAAGTAGCGGAGGAAGAGGAGCGCTATAAAAGCGAGATGGAAAAGTACCAAATTGTCCATATTCAGTGAATTAAAAATGTCTTTACTGAGCTTTTTAGTTTTTTTTTTAAAAAGTTAATAAAATATCTTCTAAAGGATTGAAGCAGCAGAAAGGAAACACAACAGAGAGTGGGAGGAGGACTGGGGATCCAAAGACAGACCAAAGAGTCCCCGCGCTTCAAAGAGCCCCTCACCGGAGATGAAACCTCCAAAGGCCAAGAGTTCACGTATGATCAAAAGTTTAAATTGCATGAATCCTGTGTTTGCTTCCAAACTTTCCTCCTCTTGTTTCTGTTTTACTCCAAATGTTCTTTTCCTGCATGTCTCCGTTTGTGTCTGCTGGTTGCTGTGCTGTTTTCTACGGCCTCTTCTCCTAGTTGATGGAGCCAGCTCCTTCATAGAGGAAGAGGAGGAAGATGAGGAAGATGAGGAAGACAGCCAAGTGAGTTTGGAGCTTCAGGTGTCATTTATGCCAGATGTGCTAATTGACACACAAAAGTCTCAGATTTCCTTTGACAACAATAATGTAACCATGAGAGCAGAATAAGATTAAGATTTTTCTAAAACAGCCCGAAGTTACAAAGCCAACTCTTTCTGCATGACTGAAAAGCTACAAATACAGTGAGTTATTAGTCAGAGGTTTTAATAAATCAGCCTAAAGATAAGTAAATACTGCATGTCTCCTTTGCTTGTTTTTAAGACATATTAAGCAGTAGCTCAATTTTATTGTTTTGTAACATAAATGAAGATGTAACGTGCACCACATTACGGTATTTACAACTCAGATTTCTCAGCGCATTTCTACAGACAAGTCATTCCAACTCCTAGTTTGAATGCAGTTCTTATCATAATTTAAAATACAGTTTTTATCTTTAATTAAAAAAAGCAGTGTCTGGCTGCTACTTCCCAGCCAGACACTGCCCCTCTGAGTGCTGTGTTGTGTGAGGTTTTACATTTCAAGAAAAAAAAAAGTGCTCAACTGTACGCATTTTACTTGAATGTAAACTAAGTTTAATTTTTCATGAAGAGTGTGTTCATCTCTATCCTTAGCATTTGGCTGGTTTTATCGATATGAGGGGAAGCTGCCTTCACTGCGAAAGGTACAGTCAGCTGGTTGTGTTGTGTGAAGTGGATCTGAACAGTTTACAGTTTACCTTGAACAGTTTACCAACATTTAACGCAAATGGTTGGAAATGAGCAAGGATTGTTTTCTCATATTTTCTTGTGTTGGTGTTGCACCGATTTGTGTTTGTATTATTTAGTTGGTAGTTGCTGTGTTTTATTTTTATTTTTTGCATTTTGCGTTACCCATCCGGTGATGCCTCAGAAGGGAGAAAAGAAGAAGAAGAAAAAGAAAATGTCCAACACAGACACACTGCAGGAGCAGCGAAAGAACAAGAAGGAGATGGAGTTTGAGCTGAAACTTGCCAGAGAGAAGGAAGAAATGCAAGAACGGGAGAAACAATTAAAGATCAATCGGCTGGTTCAGGAGGTACGAAAAGATGTAGTCTCAGCTCAGAGGAATAAATTTAATCAAAGCATCCCCTTTTTCAACACACTTTGCTTCCAAGCAGGTGGCCCTGTAATCTTTTAAAGTAATCTTGACCGCAGGTTTGCAGTTTTCTGCCTTGTCTAACCACACATATACAGATTGGCGGTAAAATTAATTCTCCCCAGCAAACAAACACTAGTTAAAAATCATTATTATCTCTGAAAGATAATCTGATTGCAACTGACTGTCAAAGCTTTAATTGAGGAGTAACAATGTGCTTGTCATGCTGGCAGTGGGTCAGGTTTTTACCCTTCTGGCTGAGGAGGTTGTGAGAGTTTTGTTGTCCAGTTGACATATGTTTCTTGTTTGTGCCAAGACCTGGAGCTGTTTTCAGCCAAGTACGAAGCAGCTTAAACAAGAGTCTGCTCCTCTAGATCTGAAGCAAATACTCTCAAATGAAAAAGGGTTAAAAGCTCCCTTCAGATCAGGAATCAATGTCTGCATTTGGCAGATCAGTTCAAATGTCTTAGAGTCCTGGTCGTAAGTGATAGTGGGGTGGAGCAGGAGATTGATTGGAGCTAATCTGTAGGTGCTGTTCTGATTTGTCAAGTGGAAGAAAGACCATTAACGTTGGAAAAGCCTAAACCAAACCTCTAATTTACTGGTCCTTCTCTGCTCCACTACTTTTCATTGCTAAATTCCTTGATGTGTCTTTGTCCATTGACATTAAAGTTAGTTTAATTCTACTTACCTAGAGTGAAAATATATGAATCATAATGGAGAGTATGAGATCAGGTAAGGATTTCCATTATTCATTGGATGTTTGGGGTAGAGTTTCAGAAAATAGATGTCAAGTTCACATACCAGTGGGAGGTGTACTTTTCATTGGTACGTCCAGGATACCTCAGAGTACCTCCAGGAATACCTCTAGGAACGTATCCCTAGAAATCAATAATATGTATTCCTTCAGGGCTGATAGCAACCTTGGATTCCCTGAATGATCTGGAGTTTGTTGCCTGGAGCAGCAGGCATGAAAGGGTGTCACTGCTGGATCTGTTACATCTTTAAAACCACTTTAAAAGATAGAAGCAATCTGCTTTTTGGAAGCAAATATAAAGAAATGATAGAAATCTTTCCCTTTGTTACCCACAGTAACGTTGAAGAGCTTCAAAGTGAATCCAAATATGCTGTTTATTGAAATCTCTTTTGCAGTTTACAGTTTTTCCAGTGAAGCCTTGTGTTATGTCATGAGTGACGATATGTGTGAAGGTTTTTTTCTGTTGTTTGTGATTCTGGTTGGCTGTAACTCCATCCCAGGTCTCAGAGACTGAAAGGGAAGACCTGGAGGAGTCTGAGAAAGTGCAGCACTGGGTGGAGCGACTATGTCAGACTCGGTTGGAGCAGATCTCTTGTGTGGAGAATGAATCCCCAGAGGTACAAAGTCTTCAGTTGGAGCCTTCCTATACTCAGAGCTTTTCAACAGTTGTAGTTTGTTTCTAACATGAATGATTTCATGGAAGATTTCACATGGGTGGTGAAGTATTTCTTATTTGTTTGTGGCTTAAAGCTCTCCCCACCTCGTTCTCCTGGCTCAGAGTTAAGGGTGAAGCATTTTCCTGGTGGTTTCAACCTAGCAACCACTGATCTGGACGACATAAACCTGGACGAGGTGGACCAGAGCCTACGGGGACCTCTTAAAAAACTAGTCCCGACTCAGCCCACCACAAACCAGCCTCCACCTCCCTTGCCTCGCCCCCCACCCTCACCCAAACTGAATCCAACAATCCCTAAGTATTCCCCGCCTTTACCTCGAGTATCCCCACAGCGCCGGCCTCCTTCTTCCCCCAGTCCTAGGAAGCCTCCATCCTCTCCATCCACTTTGACACACAGGGAGTGCAAGCCTCGTGCACATCCCCAACATACACAACCACGCCGCCCGCCTCCCTCCAACTATCCTCCGCCATCTCACACGTCAAGACCCCCATCTTCCCCTCAACCCACGCCACACCCCCATCCTCCGCCTCCCCCTCCCCCTCCGCCACCACCACCTCCTCCTCCACCTCCTCCCCCACAGCACTCTGAAGAACGTGAATACCGCCAGCATCACCACCACCACCGCCACTTCCAGCATCCTCCCAACCCTCCTGAACACAGGAGTGAGTGGGAAACAGGCGGCTACCTCCCCAGAGGGGGGATTTATGCATCCAACACCAGTGAAATGTCTCACCCCTCAAGTCCAAAGGTTTGACTTCTTCATGCTTCATGACAGAAGTATGACGAGTGCCAATTCCCTTTTCATTGTGATTTGTCTTTCAAATCATGAGTGTTTTTGTGTTAGGAGTATTTGTGCTTTTATGAACATCTCTACAGCTTTTATTGGTAGAATCAACTGTAGAGATGGTTGCTGATGGTTAGCTGAGTCTTTGTGGTTTTTATAGAACATAGTGAGCAGGATGCTGCATGGTATGTAGCGTGTGATGATATTTAAACAAAAGCCTGCGTGTGCTACTGTTTTGAGCAACTCCGAGTGAATGTTTTTCTGAACGTTTTACCATCAGATACATCGGCTATTAAATTTGTAGACATGCATGTGAAAATGTCAGGTTTTTTTGAAGTGAAACCCATAGAGCCAGGGTCTCAAACTGCATTCCTCAAGGGCCGGTGTTCTGCCACTTTTAGATGTTGCTTTTCTTCAGCACACCTGGCTCCAATATAAATTCACTTTTGTAGAGCTTAACTGCATGGTATTGAGGCAGTTTAGCCATTTAATTCAAGCTTGTAGAACAATGGACACGTCTAAAGTTTGCAGGACTCTGGCCCTTGAGGATTGCAAGTTGAGACCACTGTTGTACCAAAATGGGCTTCAAAAAAGCATTATTTTAAGGGACTCCAAACCAATGTATCAAGGCTATTTTTTATATTTTTCTTGCATTTTTTATCCTTACCAATGTATTTTCTATTGAATTTTAGAAAGTACAATTCAAAGTGTATACTTCACTTTGAAGGTGGAATAAGTTTTTTCCTATCATGGAGATAGGAAAAAGCTGAAATTTTATTAAGAGTGTGTATTCTTTTTAGATCTGCTGTGCACTTGGAGTTTGTGATGTATTAAAATATGATAAGTACTTTGGGTGGTTGTTTGACATTTCTAGCATGAGCCAGACAACTGAAGGATTCATTGTATTCTAGGTGATGAGAAACACCTCCCATGTAAGTCATATTTCCAGTTCAAGCAGTCAGCTGGTAAGCCTCCCTCCTTGTGAAAACTCACATCAACCTTGTGCTGTATTTGGAGTCGGCCGAGCTTTGTAAATGTTTTGTTTGGAAATATGGTCCAATAGCAGCTGGCTCCCAGTCCCCCTAACCAGAGGCGTCAGATGGCTCCCGTCATGTCAAAGCCCGTCATGCTGCCGCAGTCGCAGGCTAACCGTCCAGATCCGCTCCGACCTGCTGTCCGTTCTGATGGCCTGGTATGAAGCTTATTAGGGTCATCTGGCACAGTGTGCCATCAGCTGCAGCAGCTATCAATGTCTGCCTCCTTTTAAGAGTCCTAGGAAGTTTTCCAAATTTCCAAACAATCTGTTATTTTTATTTCAAACAGGCCACATATTTTTAGTATTTTTCTTCAAAACATGTTTGCAGCATGTTGGATAAGCTGGTAAAGAGCAATCATGTTTCCAGATTACAAATGAAACCTTCAACAGCCACTTTGCCATCTGAGCCATTAGCACCATCACAGGCCTCTACCTCGGCAGCGAGAGACAAAACGACACATATACAAATCTCTGCTAATTGTAGCCGCTGCTGCAGGTAGAAAAGAAAATGTACTCTCCTGCTGACATTCTTTCTCCCAGCATCGCCAGTGTTGTGAAAGTCATTCCTCAGTCGCATGAAGGCACTTACTATTTTGGTTTTCTGAGTTTACATTTTGACTGGATCTGGTCAAAAAATATAGAACATGAAGCTGTTAATCCTTCATCTCTTTTATAGTTAAATATCTTATTGGTAAAAAAGTACATGGAAAAATATCAATCATTTTGGTCAAATATTTGTAAATTATTTCATTGTAAATGTAATGCATTTAAGCATCCTTTCAGGGCTGCAGCTGTTTAGACAGACATGTTGGATAAAATGTATTTTACTACAATTATGTTACTCTGGGCTGTTTTTGCTGGAGCAGCAAAGTGTGCTTGTTTCTGTGCACATATTTGATGCGTTGTAGTCAGATGTCACAGTTCAATAGAGGTTCAAAGTTCCCACAGTGCCTGGAAACTGTTGAAGCATCAAACTGAAGAATGTATTTTTCTTTTATTCCTTCAATTTCACTGAAAACATTGAAACAGTGTTGTGCTTCAGCCTCCAGAAATGCTTAAACGGATGGTGCCTTTCAACTCGTCTTTCAAATCAAACAACAAACAAGTAATCCTTTCTTCTTGTACCTTCCCTATTATGCTTTAGTGCTACCTTCCTTTTCTAGTTTTACCTTTTTGGCTCCTTGACTGGACCCTCAGTGATGGCTTTTCCATGTTTTTTTCCCTGTCTTCTTTCTGCAGCACTTGCACCCCTGCCTTTTTGATGAAGTGGTTCATGCATGACTGTATTTTTATTGATTGGGAGCAAACTGTAGAGGCCATGAACATGTTGTTTAGTTTGGGAATGCATGTCATGTGGTTGTTGTGTCACTAGGGAGGTTGATTATGTTTTTATTGCTAAAGAGGGGTTTTACCTCCGGAGTTCACCACTAAAAATGCTGAGTGAAAACATCTGAAACATTACAGATTGAAAACATCTGTAAACCTGTCGTCACATGTCAGTTCTTTATGCATTACGACGGGACAGGAATGGCTTTTTTCCTATAGGTTTCATTGAATTTATGTGATATTGCACATGCAGACATGTTTACGGAAGTCAACTATTATACTACAATAAAGAAAAACATATATCGGGTTATTTTTACATCATAGAGCATTTGTGCAGCAGCTGGAAATGAATTATTAGATTATTGTTTGTTTTTTTCTGTACTGGAAACTCTGGGCTGAATAAATGTCATTTACTCACCCTGAGAGCTTCGTTCTGTTTCCTTCTTCCTCCTGTAAAATGAAATTGCTGCAGACTTGAAGTGGATCTGTGTTATTTCCTTCTGTGGTTGAACAGAGAATCACTCTTATTAATATGTGTCAGATTATTTTTGAACTGTGAGAAACTTTGTGGTTTTTCAGTGTTGAGGCTTATGTTCAAATTATTACACTGAACTGGTTGTCAAAGGAAATCTGACCTCTTGCCACACAACTCATGTTCACTAAATGTTCTCTTTATTTGCTCTTTGTGTATATGTTGATCACTTTAAATTAATTACATGTTGATGTTTTCTTTCAGGGATTTCAGAAATACGTGGATGACTTTGATCCTTACTCCATGGTATTGTATTCTTGGGCTACAGAAAAGGAGATTCAGTTCTTTTATTTGACAGAAATCATGCATAGAAACATTTATCTTATTTTTTTTACCCATCAACTGATGTGTTTAAAGAACTGATTAAACATATTAAACTGTCTTTACTCCATTTGTATTCCGAGGGGAGGTAGACTCAAACTATACAGAAAATACAAAGACTAACGTTTGGTCTACATTGAATCTTTTTCATCAGTAAGATAAGTTAAGATATTGACTGGTCTCAGTCAATATCTTAACTGGTCACAGTAAATATCTCTCTAGCAGAATCCGACATCCTCTGTAGTGTTACAGAAGGGATAAAATACACTGTATATGTAATTACTCTCGACCAGCACTTCTCTATTTTAAAGCTACTAAAATCTATACTCATGATTTCCTCTTGCTGGTTAAGTTCATTTAGAAAATAGGTTGCCGTTTATAATGCCGTCAAGTCTGCTATTTTGTCACTTATATTTAGCTACAATCCAAGTGATTTTTTTTTTCTCCTTTGCTGTTTTCTTGATCAATAGTTCTCCTCAGACCAGATAGATGGGCGAGATGTGAGATTGCTAAAAATCAAAAAGGTAATTTTTTTTATAGTTCAAACACAAGACCTGATTCTTTTTCACATTCTGAGACATGACTGATGATTTCTTCATTTTTTTCTGTTTTAAGGCCGGACAACTTGACCTTGCTCTGGAAGGGGGAGTTGACTCTCCTCTTGGAAAGTTGGTGGTGTCGTCAGTGTATGAAGGTGGTGCAGCCGATAAACACGGTCAGCCGAATTCTTCATTCCATGATTTAACTATACTGCAACCGTGTAGGGAGTTTGAAATATTACTGTTTGGAGCAGATTTGTTGCACTAAGAGATTTAAAATCATAATTTTTTTTAAACTCACAGAGAATCAAAACAATAATTCATTCTGTCTGTTACTTTTTTTCAAACAAATTTAAAACTTTTAACTTTTATCCACTTTCAGCCTATTTTTATGTTTTAACTCATAATTTGAAGATTTTATACCTTGTATGTTTTTATTCAACATTTAGTTCCTGCACTGACTAAACTGTGCGCCTCTGTGATAATTTTAGGAAAGCCTTAATGCTGATTATTTTTGCATCTTAAATGTCTGTGTTGTTTCTTTGTGTTTGTGCGTTTGCAGGAGGGATTGTCTCTGGTGACGAACTCATGGCTGTCAATGGGAAGATCCTGATTGACGCTACTTTAGAAGAGGGACAAAACTCTCTGGCTCGGGCCTGGAACAGTGGAGGGGTATGAGACCACTTAGCGATTAGAAGACATTCTCTGGATTTTAACATTATACAGTTTAATTGATCATATGTTATACATTCAGCTGAGGTACTTACTTTGTGCTGATTTAATCACAGAGATTTAAAATCATTTCATCCCTCAGGACTGGATCGATGTTGTGATTGCTGTGTCCCCTCCAAAGGATTATGAAGATGAAGTGTAAGATTTATTTTTGTTATGTTCCAATACTCCTTGTTGCATTTTATGTGCTAAGCTTTGAATCTTTTGAAATATGACGAAGTGGTTCAGTAGTTTACAGACTGCGGCTCGTGTTTCTGTGTGTGTGCATGTGTATGCAGCCCTAAGTCAGCATCAGTCAGTCCGCCTGTGAACAGAAAGGTGTTTGAAGGCAGTGCAACACTTTACAGACATGGCTATCAGCTTCAGCACTAGCCCCACCTCTCTTCCTTCCTCACCCTTGTTCTGGTAATCAACTTAGCCTTCAGCCCTCATCTTCTCTGCTGCACGTCAGAGGGGAGGTTTGGTGTTGTTTTGTTTTTGTTTTTCCTCTTGGGGACATGTGACAGTCTCTCTGACAACTTGAATACTTAAGACAGCAAGAGGATTTTAATGTTTATTTCCTCTCATCCTGTCAGGTTTACAGCTTCTTGTTGCTCGGTTTGCTCCATAGAAAACGGTCATGACTTTGAATGTACACTGTCAAAGTGAGGATTTAAATAAAACACTCTTGCTACTTAATGACATTTACAAAGTCATTAAGTGACTGATCACTTTGTGTATGTGCTGGATTCAGTGAGCCGTAAACATGTTGTTGCATGTTCTCAGGTCATGGACACCCCAGACTCCTGCCAGCCTTCAGCAGTTGTTCTGATTGATGTTGTTTCTTGGACTGTTACATGTCCTAAAATCTGTTCCAACCTTTGACTCTGAAATGTTTTTATTGAATTTACTGTGACAAGATTACTTCCACTCATCATATTAGTTTTGGGCTTTTGGTGATTCATTTGAACTTATTGTAGCTTTTCATAAACTACTATTAACATTTGAGTAAATGTCCTGGAGGAGGTTGCACACAAAACATCAGCTGTGGTCATCAACATGCTGGTGGAGTATTTATGACTGACATTTTGACAACTATAAACAATTTAAAATTGTTTTTCTGTTTTGGGCCGTTCCGAAGACATAATATTAGCCTTTTCTAAAATTATTTTCCAAATTGGATTTGATGTGCCATATCAGGTAAAGCTAATGATTTAGGACTCAGACAGAGTAGCAAGTCATGGCCGAATGGCTCTCCTTGACTCCATATTTGTTTTCATCTTTGTCTCCTCTGAACATAAACCTTTCATTTTCAAAAACATTGAGTTGTTCCATAAAGAGCATTTGCAATTTTCAACCATGCTTCAAGGTGTTGATTTTGGATTCTTTACTGTCAGCAGCACCCTATCAGTCCTCATCTGGAGCTCTAAGCTTTATAATAATTCATATGTGCAAAAAGAATGGCTTTTAGTGATTACTAAAAGCTCAAAATGAATATGAATTGCATGATGTCTATCTAAGAGATGCACCAATTGCAGTTTCTTGGCAGATTCTAGTCTTGATCTGACATTTTTTCCCAAAAAGCATAAAAACTTCAAAAGCTTTTGTCCATCCATCCATTTTCTGTTCACCCTTGTCCCTTAATGGGGTCGGGAGGTGCTGGTGCCTATCTCCAGCAAGTGTTCCGGGTGACAGGCGGGGTACCCCCTGGACAGGTCCAAAAGCTTTTTTACAACTTAAAAATATATATTACATGAAATACATATTATTCAGACTTGGGATAAAGGTACTCGATTTTATTTTTTTTTCTCAGCTGAGATCTATTATATCCTCCAGATTAATGATCAAAAATTGCACCTCTTCATCTTTTTTTTTTTTTTTTTTTTTTAAATAGGTCGAAATAAAAAAAATCACAATGTTAAGAAATATTTTTCTTTGTCATACTTTGAAATATTCTGCAGCAGTATGGACCATAATTTTGTTCAGGATTCAGGAAAACTATAAATCCTTTAAAAGGGCAACTAGTTCACAGCCACTAGCTGTTCTTGTGCAGCTTAAGACAGATGAGCAATGAACACCCTCATGCTGTATATTAGCGAGATTAAAGTTAACAGCAAAAAAGAACATACTCATAGTTTCAATTTTGTCATCCTATTTTCCTTTTTTGAACTTATTTTCCCCCATGTTTTTAAAAACAATCTGTACTGTACCTTTTCTTTACACCTGTCAGATATTCACAGTTACTTAGCTGTGATTTATTGAGAGTTGTTTTGAGGACTGTTAAACTGAAAACCATCAGGTCTCCTATAGAACAATTTGTGCATCTCTAGATACTTTTTTGCATCACAGTAGTTTGGAAAAAGTGACTGTTTTACATCTTGGCTGTCTTCTGTAACTCATTTGCATTAGTCCATCTCTGTTTGTTGTGGTTACTGTGCAGTGTCTATAATAGAAAAACAACAGGTACATGTTTGTCCTGTTCATATTGCATTACACTTCAGATAAAAGAAAAACCTTTTATTGTTTAAATTCTTTTATTAACTTTGCTCCTTTTTCCTGCAGGACATTCTTCTAATACCACCAGCCATTAAAACCAGATTCCTTAGAAGCGATCTCTTCAATGAGAAGACTGAGAGGCTTTGTGCTTTTTCTGCTTTATCTCGCTTTGGGACTGAGCCAAGCTGTCGTTCAGACTGACGCTGCACCGTCGATAGCCATTTTCGCTGTCTTGTTTTGTCAATGGATGGTCCAACCATTAATCAATTTTCTCCCTTATACCTCTTCCCTTCTGCAAAGACTGGAAATAATTGACTTCTATTATGCTAATATCAGTCACTATGCAAATGAAGGAGGAATTTGAATAAATAATCAATAATGCATTCAGAATTTTCTTGAGCCCAATAAAGAACTGGTCAGACTAAAAATGAGGTTCCACTTGAATATTGATTTTATATTTTTTATTTTAAAAAATGGTTTACAGATTTATATACTTACTTACTCAGTGCTATAAATATAGTATTTTTAAGTAAAAGCTATGTTTGCATCTATCCGCTGCAGAAATATGCAAATCCGCATTTTTGTTTAGATGTCGAAGATCTTGGGGCTCTAAATTAGTATTTTAAATACAAGCGATGGGAAAAAAGAAATTGCACTGTCTTTAAGTTCAGGTTTTTTTTGTACTAGTACATAAAAAAAATCATCTGGAGTTTTCATTTGCTACATCAAACCTCAAGTGTGCAAAAACCCATGACAGATTCCGTCTCTGTAAATAGACATATAACTATTTACAGAGACGGAATAGTTATATGTCTACATTTTCGTAAATCCTACGCATGTATTGGACTGTATAAAACTGTCGCAAATTAAGAGAACAATCTGTAATCTGTAAACTACAGATTCCTTCTGTTTTTTTTTTTTTTTTTTTTTTTTTTTTAATTCCTGAAATGTTTCAGAAGATAAAACAAATCTTAGAAAATACAAAATGAAGTTTTCAAATAATGATTTAATCCATTAAGGAAAATAAGTTATTCAAACTAACCTGGCATTGTATGAAAAACTGATCTTCACCTCGACCAAGTAACAGGATAAATACTGGCAAATACTTTTTTAATGCAGTAGATGTTTTCCAAACATTCCTCCTATTTTGTTTCCTTCCTATATATGCCTTATTCATTTCATGATCAAGTTCAAGCTGCAACCAAGGTTTCTTTAAACACTGATGTTAATACTCTGTTTTAGCATAAAAAATATATCATTTAACTATGAACTGTTTAATGATTTTTTTTTTTTACCACCCTTTCTATCTTGTGATTTTCTTTTTTTCTGTGGTTGTATCGATTTATTTCATGAAACCATTTTTGCATTTATGTGTCCACAGGGGGCAATATTGGACCTTTCTGAATAGCGACAGGCCATAATTTAGAGTGTATTATTTTTGGATAAGCTTGACGTTAGCTAACATGTCATGCAGAATTAATGTCATTTTTGTTATTTATGCTTTTTTTTTTTTTTTTTTAAATTGGGAAACAAAAAAAGAGGTCGAGTGGACGCAGTGTCTAACGGTACATGTGTTGTTGTTGCTGTTGTTGTTTTTAATCGGACAGCCTCCCTCCGGTCTTATATAACCGCTTTTTGCGGTCGGCCTCTCTGGGTTCATTGTGGCGTCGCGTTTGTGAACTTGGCTTTGTGACCTCCTGCTGCCACGGTTCATGACAGATTCCAAAGGTGGCCTTGCAAGATCTGCCTCCTTCCTTCCCTCCTTCCTCTTACTCCTCCTCCTCCTCCCCCTCCACGAGCCCCGGGTTCAGCACCGTGGACAGCTCCCAGCATCCGCATGCAAACCGCCGCCCGCCGTCGGGCGCTCAGACGCAGGCAGGACAGCGAGGAGCTCGACGGCGCTCTGAACACATGAACGACAGCAGTTTGGGATATCTTGCTTCTTTGTCCTCTCACAGACGGACGTGACACCGTTAAAGACTGTTGCTGAAGTCAGGGGCTGCAACAATGATCTCACGATACAAACCGGTAAGTGCTGGTATCACCTGGGCACTCATCAGAGAAACACTTCCTTTGTTTAAACAGAAGAGTTTTATCCGCTTTGTCCATCAAATAGCTGCAGCAATGGATTATTTAGTGCTCATGTTATTATTGCACGTGGAAAATATGCAAGAGGGACTCAGACCTTGTCATTTAACTAGGTCGCCCACATAAATTTAGACAATCCACTCCAGTTTAATGACGATACAAGTCGTTTCGGGTCGTATTTTATCCGGTGATATAGAAATAGGATCATACATCACTAGGATCCTGGTCAGGAGGTAAATCATGGGAGAGTGTGCAGCCTTTAATAATAATTTTTTTTTCTTTTTTTTTTGGCTGTCACAGCGGAAGGAAAGCCCCGCCTTCCTCTTCCACATGCCACCCAAAATAAAAATAATTAAAAAAAATTATCCATTGTTTACCCCTGACTCAGTTTTGACGTATTTCCCCCCACCAAGAACGCGTTTTTAAATGTTCTATTCTGCCAGACAGTAATGATGGTGAAGTTTGAAGAAATACATAAATAAAGCCTTGTCCAAATACTATTGTGATATTTCTGGATTTTAGGACCTCCTACTGCAAGCCCCGTGAAATGAGGCTTTAATAGCGTTGCTCCTCCCAATCCCTATGCTTATTTGAGCGGACACTGCTTCACTTATCCTCCTCACTGTTTATGTCTCCCTGGTGATTTATTTTTATTCATTTTTATTATTTTAGGTAAAAATTATTTGTAGAAAATAAATTTTGTCTGACTTTAATTTATCAGACTATAAGCCGACCAACTCCTTCACAATACATGTAATTAATTTCGAGTTAGATTGCTTTCTTTTCTTACAACCAGATGGAAAGAAAATTAAGAAAATATCTGCACCTTTTTAACTTTTCTGCTTTATGCAAATATGAACACATTACATTTGGATATTTGAGCAAAAAGTATATTAGACATAAAAAGATTTAAAAAAATAACTATAAGAAACTACCTGCACATGAACCATATGTACAGGTAGTGTCTCAATTAGTGTCATCAGTCAATTATTTTTAAATCATTCTTCTTTATATTTTTTCCCAGAAGTATAATCTTCCTCTTAATGTCATGCTTTTCCGTCACAACTCTTTTTCAATCAAGTTATATTTGATTTTCATCTGTTTTTTTTAAGCTGCCAGTCAAGCATAAAAGTCTGCCTGAACTCAAGGGATTCTCCAGTGTTGTGAGACCTTTTGATTTGATCTTCAGCCTCTCACAAAGACATTCTAATGCGATGACTTGAATCTCTGAAACTTCATTTTTTCCTTCCACATTTCTAATTTTAGGAAAATGTGGCATAATTGGCTGTCATCAGGTAAAAGCACCAACCTGGAAACAGAGAAACAAAAGCCAAAGTCCAAAGAAAAACTTGAAAAATGTCTTTAGAAAACATAAACACATTAGGTTAACTATCTCTACGCTTGTAATTGAAAATTTACAATTGGAAGCAAAGAAATTTAATCGAAATTGTTGAGCTTTCTTGCTGAACCCTCTATAAGTCAGTGTTTTAAGTTTTTTTTTTCTTACTAGATTTGTGAGGTCTTCCATTTACTCTGCGCTTTCCTCCAGGTGCTACTATGTTGTCCTTTTAAAGGAAATCAGCTTTGTGCTCAGGATGTGAGGGCAGAGGGCAGTCAATGTGAGCTTCCCTTACTGTGTGTTAAAACGAAGCACCCAGTAAATTATTTCCCCTTCTGCCTTGCCTTATATTTCAGTGCCTTAAAATACAACGCCTGCTGGTCTATAGGGAATTTGTAGACCAACATGTAGCATGGCCTAATTATGAATTGGAAGAAATATTATGGATGCTCTTTTACAAATAAAAATCAGAAAAGTGTGTCATGCATTTGTATTCAACCCTCTTCATTCTTGCACCCCTAAATAAGAACCAGTGCAACCAGTATAATCAGTAATCAGTAAAATAATCAATAAATGAAGTCCACGTGTGTTTATGATGTAAGAGGTTTATTATTGTGCCCTAGTGGACAAGCAACTTCATGAAGCCCAAGAAACGCCGTAACAGCTAGATATCCACCTAAACTGACACATCAGACAAAAAAAAAACATTAACTAAGCATTAATTAAGCAATAAGCAGCCAAGAGGCCCATGTGAACTCTGGAGGAGCTGCAGAGATGCGCAGCTCAGACAGAAGAAATTGCTGAAAGCACAAATATTAGAAGTTTTACTCTCCATAATTATGTTTTTTAAAGAAAAGTGGCAAAAATGCAGAATATGAGAACCTCCCACGGATTGACAGTAATCCGTGGGAGGTTCTTTTTGAAGTTTGCCAAAAGCCATGGAGGGAACACAATGAACATGCAGGAGAAGGTGCTATGTCAGATGAGATCAAAATAGTTTTTCTGAAAAATGCTTCATGTGGCAGACAACTTCACATCACTGTGAACACGTGCATCTGTGGTGAAACCTGGTGGTTGCAGCATCATACAAATAGGAAGCTTTTCTTCTTCAGGTGCAGGGAAGCTGGTTAAATTTGATGTGAACACTGAAGGAGCTGAATCCAGTCCAGGCTCCAAGAATCCATGGCGTGACTTAAAACAGATGCTCTTCGACCCGTCCAATGATCTATTTAAGATTTGAATATGCAAAGGAGAACTTCTGAAATCTTGTGTCCAATTCTGTTGAACATACTCCAAAGGAATTACAGCTGAATGAATCGCAATGCTCTCATCACTTTTCAGATTTATATTTAACTTTCCTTTCATTTCACAATTATGCATCACAAAAGGACAAAATGGTAAAAAGTTCAGAGTATGAATACTTTTGAAACGTCTTTTTGTATTTTACTGAAGTTAGATGAAGTAATGTAATCAAGCAATATTCTTGCATGCTGAGATAAAGTAAACTGTGATATTGCTGCTTTGCTCCACCATCATCCACTGAGAAGCTTCCTATGCTCATGCTGTACTGACCTGCTGGTAAGGATCTGAGTCCCTTTACTGAACAGACTGTGTGACACAATTTCTACATTTTTATCAAGCAGCTAAAACTTATTTAAAGAATAGTGTTAGGAAATAAGTTGAGATCACTGAATACTGACCCAGCATCTTTTCCTTTCCCAACTAATTATAGCGGGGCTCTGATGTAAATGTTGGGAAAACTTCTGCAGGTGTATGACTCAGCATTGTGTTATGTAACAGCAGACATAGTGAGTCTTTTTCAAATGGAAAACGCAATCATTCCCTCCTACACACATCTGGATAAGCACATGCAAACAGACCATGTAAATGCAGAAGTGCCTTTACGTGACAAATTTTTAGCTCCGCTCGACATTTTTAATATTTAGTAAAACCTCTGGCTTACATTTTAAGCACTTTTGGCTTTGACCTAAGTGTTTCAAAGCTGCAGAGCATGCTTGTGAAAATATTTTCAGCTTTGTTTTTTTACACTCGTGTGAATTGCTTATTACATTGAACTTATCTGCCTGGCATAATCAGGTGAGGGTCAACACGGAAAACATTAAGCATGAATTGTCTTTACTGCTTAATTGTTTTAAGAAAATCTTGTGAGGTATTTCTTGTCCACAGATGGATTATCAAAAATCCGCTCCTATGTGGTCTTCTTATCCCTCCACCGGCAAGACTTTGAGGCACAATGCAACCCATTCCTGAAATTCATGAATATTTAAATTACCCCACACAACCCATTATAGCTCAGATATAGCATTAAATAAAGGAATGAAGCGTAGGATAATGCATTCCCCTGAAAATGTACCGTTCTGAGCCAGGTTATAAGCAGTTGCTCATGCTCCTCACGTACCTCTGATGTGACGTTTGCACTGTTCATCCAGCAGCTGAAACCCCCCCGTCTCTTTTCCTTCCCTCTCTCTGTTCTCCCCTGCCTTCGTCCACAGCATTTAGCGTTTCTTACTTACACTTCCAGCACGCCTGCACTCTCTGCCCTCCTTTCCTCTTGTCATCCAAGGTCGCCTTTGAACTCTAGAGAGACAGGAATAGCTGGTGTACTGCAGAATGCCGCCGCTGCTCTGCATGTGAGCCTATTTGTGTGCGATGTGAGGGTGTCTGAATACGTCCTACCGGGGCGCGCAGAGCTGTGCACAAAGCTTCAGACTTAGAGGATGTCAGCAGCCTGCAGTCGGACGGGATGCAGATGTTTCTCACCAACATGGGAAAAGCTGCTTAGACAGTTAGAGAGGAGAGGGAGCTGCTGCTGCTGTACTGGACTCTGACTCTGTCTCCTGATTTCCACTGGATCTGATATTTTGGAGCTGAATCAGAACGAAAGGAGGTCACACTGGGAATTTGCAGGATCTGAAGATGTGGTGTTGCCTTTTGAACAGACAACATGCTCTGAAAGCGTCAGCCTGAAATTCTCCCTGCCTCTCCTCTGTCTCTGGTCTTCCCCTCTTCCTGCTCCTCTTCCTCCACATTTTTTCCTCGACATTTCCTCCTGACAGAGTCCCGGATCCACCATGTCCTTGGCTTTCTGTGGGAGTGAGAACAACTCATCGGCCTACAATGTGGACAGGGGTGTTCTCAACAACGGCTGCTTCCTGGATGCACTCAACGTGGTCCCACATGTTTTTCTCCTCTTCATCACTTTTCCCATCCTCTTCATTGGTGAGTCTAGCAGAACGATTAGATCCTCACGCTGCACAGATATTATACACTCAGCGTCCGCACAGGATGTCAGCACAGGCAGATCAATAGGTTTCTACTTGTTCTCTGCGTGCCCTTGCCATTGTCTTTCTTCCAGTTTGTTTACCGTTCCATGTTAACTCTGTTGATAGCTTGTTTCCTGTACTGAGTCTAAACATCTTAACTAATTATGGTTTATTAATAAGCTCCTTTCAGTGTTTATTATTTCTCGAAGCTAAAACAAATAAGGGAGGATGAAATACATATTGGTACAAAAGAAGTAACTTTAATGTAGATTCTTACAAATTTCCTACAAATTAAAATCTGAAAAGTGTGGAAAACCATGTACTCGGCCTCCCTGACTCAGTATTTTGCACTACCACCTTTAGCTTTGTTTACAGCTGCTGTTACTTTTGGCAGACCACAAAATAGACTTCTACTTGTTTTCTGTCATTAGCTCTTTTCTTTGTCTCTTCTGTATTGTTGCACCAAACTCTTTAATGTTCTAATGATGGATTTAACTGTGCTCTGACAGATGTTCAACACTGTACATTATTTTAGAACCTAATCCAGTTTAAGCATGTACACATCAGACTTAAAACCATTAAAACCAAGAATCAGAAACAGGAACACAGGGCGGATTGGAGTAACTGCATTTTAAGTCCAAATGTCCTTGAAAGCTGTACTTTCTGTATCCTTTATAAGAATTGCAGATTAAAAGAATGTCAAGAATCAAGTAAATAAGTTCAGTCGTCTCTTCAGAAGCTTGACCTTCATGACTGATAAGCTACACTGACGCCCTCGAACAAAACTCCTTCACAGAGCTGCGTTCGACTAGCCGGTGTGATCCTCCTGATGGTATGTGCTGTAGTACACAGAGGCAAAAATGATGCTGGTGTTAGGTTACACATCCACGGCTCACCTTCCTGGCTGCTGGCCTTTCTATTAGTGTCATCAGTGGAGTGAAACAAGGCTCCCTGCACACATCACTGCTCAAGCTTCTCCACTGACAAGTCCAGCTTTAGATGTTATTTTGTTTCAGACCGGGATCAAAATGTCTAATGTAGAAGATTAGAAGATAAGTCAAACAATGGATACTTGCTCTATCTTCTAATTTGAATTGTAGGGGTTACTTGGAATGAATGTGTTTCCTGGTTTAATCTTGGAATTTAGGATTAATTCATAAATTCACTCCAGTATTAATGTTGGGATTATGTCAGAAGCTTAATATAAACTGGATTTATCCTTTCAGAACCTGTTTTTATGTGTATTTGGGATTATCATCTTTGAGTTTTAATGATTAGTAGGAGTGTTTGCGTTTGTTTTGACTTGCTAATTTTAAGTTATGTGTCATTTTGCGTATCTCCTGCTTGTATTTGGATCCTCTGTTCTTACAATACATGATAGATGTTTCCAAGTCTCCACTATAGAGCTGCTGATTTGAAGTGAAGTTGATGGTATTCTTCTTCTTCCCAGTAAGGAGTTGGACATATCCACTGCATGATACTGCATGGCTATGTTTAACAATGCATATAGACTTAGGCTTACAATTCTCACCTTAATAACCCCAATTATGTTTTTATTTTTTGTCACTTTGGCCAACTAGCTGGAGCTTTGGATATAAACCTATCAGACATTTGGCTGGTCTATATGGGCAGGAACAACACCATCTCATTATATCAACTCTTTACCTTGGATAGTGATACTGGTTGAGTACAAACATCCAAATCATTTACTTTCCATGTAAGGTTTGAGTTTGGGTCAGATGCTTGAAACCTGAACAGAGTTTGGTTCTAAAATAGCACAATATTTAAAATAAAAGTCATGTTTTTGAATTAGTTCTAAGAAATAAACCAAGTTAAAGGAAATCCTCCATTTCTGCCAAGAAGAGAGAACAAATATTCAGTCAGAATTGTGCCACAAACATATGTATGGCTAAAACACACATGAGGTTCAGATTCAACATAGTAAGTAGCATTTTGCTAAATATAAGTGAGAGTGTTTGTGCATAGTTGATCATGTTTGATAAATAATCTTTTTTTTCTCTTAAAAAATTGTTGCAATCATATTTTTGTATAATTCTACTGTTGATAAAGAATTACATTAAAACCAAACATTTAAATAAAAGACCAAAACACCTTAACACCACCGATTAGCATGTGTAAATGACATGCATGACATCGGCATAAAACTGTTTCCACTTGTCTTTCACCATCAAAATCTAAAAAAATCCTTGAAAATCCTCAAAGGGTTAAAGCACAAATTGTTGCTAAAAGAAAAAACCTTAAAGTGAATAATAACCCTGCAGGTTTTCCTCCCTCACTTCAGCCACCCTGTGCTGATGTGCTTTCATCAACACCCTCTCCACTAAAGACAAACCTCGGGGGGTGCAAAATCTTCTCAGCTCACCTGACAAAACCTTTTTATAGTCAGAGACCTATTTATGTGCAGCCTAATGCCTGATGCACTCCATTGTGCCTGAAGCTGCGCGATGTCTTTCTCAGCTGGTGCTCACCAATTCACGGAGTTACATAAAGCGTAATGTTCAAATAAAGACTGGGAAGATGGACAGGTATTCACCAAGAGACCTTTAGCATCACAGAGTCAGTCAGAGAGGAGGATTATTTAAACTCAGTCATCTCCAGACCTTCTGTAACTACTGATAGATGAGCTACAACCAAGCAGCCAGCGATTTCCTGACATCTACACATTTTGTCTGATGTAAATTAGTTCAGTTTTCACATATGCAGCAAAAGCAGCAGAATGATTTATGCTTGTTTTCCACAATATTTGACTTCATTTTTTTGTGAACAGCACTAGAGCAGAGTGAATGAATTTGCATGTGTGAAAAAGTGCTGAGGAGGAAAAGATGTGCTGCAGATCAGTCTGTGCCAACACTTCAGAGTGAAATAAACTGGCAAAAGTGCCAAAAGCACTAGAGTCTCTTATGTAACATCATAAGAGTTTTTCTACAGCAGAGGTTGATATTTATCACAAGAACTGCTTTTTGATGACTCACCTTTGCTTATTTTATGCTCTGAGTTTAAGCCAATGTCTGTCCAAGTGACAATAACAAAGGAAACGGCTGAAGCATCATTCTGAGGTTGGCAGTCATACAGCTGCTTCCATCGCCTGCCAGGGATCGCCCAGTGTATTTAAGAGGGCTATGAAACAAGCTCCTTAAACTCTGGCTGGCGGTCATTTTTGTCATTTATTATCTGAATTATTCAACCTTATTCACAAATTATAGTTCGGAATTAGGTGCAGTAGCTACTAATCCACACAGAGCATAAAGTGAAAAAGGTTATTTTTCCAAAGCACAAGTTTATCTACTCAGACTAACACAGATAATACAATCTGAGTTATCCTTCTCTATGTTAGGCAATCAGTTTCTGTTTTTAAGATGTTGAGGTCCACGTCTCAGATAACTTCTGATATTTTCATTAGAATGTGTCTTTCTGGTTTCAGGTTGGGGCAGCCAGAGTTCAAAAGTTCACATCCATCACAGCACCTGGCTTCACTTTCCTGGACACAACCTGCGATGGCTCCTCACCTTCGTCCTGCTCTTCATCCTCGTCTGTGAGATTGCAGAAGGCATCGTCTCCGACGGGTATGTCAAACCCAAATACTGTAATTTTGTTGTCTCGTTATGATTTCACCCGTACAGGTTGCACTCTTGTGATAAAAAACAGGGGATACTATGAATAGCAGTGTGTTTTCCAATCTATAGACACTTATGAATATTTAATAATATTTAACAATACCAAAACTTATAAGTAGAAGAAAAGAAACATTAAAAGCTGAGAAAAATTCTTTAATATGTGCATTTCAAAATGAAATTTCTGGTGAGGAATAAATTAGTTTTATGTTCAGCATAAACCAAAATAGCATTCCTGGAAAATAGCTGTGATTCTTAGAGGTGGATGTGCCATGGTTTGGAGATACTTTAGTACTAGAGTGAAGCAGAACTGAATCCTCAACATGACAATGATTAAAAACTAAAAACATGCCAGTTGATCCACCAAGGACTGGCTGTACATTCAGGAAATCCCTCAAATATCTCATAGCTGACGGTGATGAGTAGGAAAAAACTATTCTCAAATTTATATAAGAAGCTCTAGGAGGCATTTCACTGAAGCTATTTTAGTTAAGGTGGTCATCAGTTTTCCTTGTCTAGGAAAAGGACTTTTATTTATTGCTTTGTAAGTACAACAACCAAATTTTTCTATTTCAGAGAAAAAATAAAAAAAATAAAAATCATGCAATAATATGCAAACATTTCTTTTGTAAGAACTAAATATTTAATGTTATGTATAATTCTTTTCACATTACATTTTTTTGTGTTTTCGGTACAAAATATTGTTTTTGTCTGCACTTGCTCGTTTTAATGGATTATATGGGTGATATTTCATAGTAATCATTAATGCTGTACTTCTGAAAATATAATAGTGTGGCAGCTGAGATCATCTACCAAGTGAGAAAGGTAGTTTTACAGTTTTAAATAAATGTATGACTCCCTGCATCAGAAAAAAATAGCTTACCCAGAGTTGATTAAATTCACCTCAGTGGTTTAATGTCTTGGCTTTTTTATCTGTGGAGGAAAACTGATCTTTTCCACGTTTTATTGTGTGCCCTATAACTCAATTTCATCTGGGATTCTTCTTGATTACTGCGAGGCTGTAGTTCCTCAGTGTGATTTTATTATCTAATCAAACACTGTTATCCACCTGCGATGGAAGCCGAATCCAATTAACTGCAATTGGCACTTCCCTGACCACCATTCATCATCTGCATCAATGTCCTTATCGGATTTGCCCAACAGTGTTCAGTTGGGATTAGCTACAATGTGGAGCGATCACGTTTGGCATCGTGGGTAGACCTGGATAGAAATCGAAGGAAGATCTTCTCTGGAGTCCAAAGAGCACTTTGGCGAATGAGTCAATGCTGTTTGGATGAAACATTTCTCTCTTTGCTTATGGCAATTTTAAGATGTAGTACACTTTGTTTTACTGCAGAACAGTTTGGAGGTATGTAGAACTTAATGAAAGATCACTGCGGGGTTTATACACCATGAATTGGGGGGACTGGATGTGGTTCATTGTGAACTACATTGATGGAAGATCTTAAGTTAAAACAAGAGAACTCCTGGAGTGTTATAATCATTCAGCTGACTGAAAGCTGGATTTCAGAAAAAGGGTGGTCCCTATGTAACTTCTAATGTGGCAACTAAAAGACAAAGTTGCATATAAGCCCATTAAAATTATTGTTTAAATTTAACTGCAAAATTTCTAAACATTTCAAGCATCTGCGCAACCATCCATAGTCCAGGTTCGTTGTGACAATCTGCATTTATACATTAAATTTGACTTAAAATGGCTGAAGTCTAAATATGTGACTCTGGAAAGCGATGCAGTTTGATATTAACTCAAGAGGACATTTCAGTGGATGCTAGATGAGGTTAGAAGAGGTTATTGAGTTTTCTAACACTGAGCCAGTCGTCCACCTGCTTCCCCGGCAGCTGGCACCATGAGGGCGAGGTCAGCTGGAGCCAAGTGTTGGAGGTTGTGTCCCAATTCTCCCTGCTGCCAAATAAAAACAAGTCAATGAGCTGCAGTAACTTTACTGGGCTCTGCTGGAACCAAAACAACAGGATGTGCATCAGTTCAAATCGTAAAATTATATCATACAGTGTCCTACATATGTAATAAATCTGCCATGTCAGAAGTCGTTCACATAAGAAATGTTTTTCTTCTCTCTCTGTTTGGATTATTTCTGCACCATGTTGTTGTCAAAACCAGTGAGTCAGTGTTTTTGTGATTTTTGCACCTCAGTCTTTTGCACATGGCGAGTTGTTGTTAGTTGGTTAGAAGAGTTCTCTATCTGCTCACCTCTTCAGTTCCCTCTTTAGGCTGACCTTACTGTTGTTCTGAAGAGGGCCTGATGTCATGTCAGTCTTTATTTAAATGTTTTTGTTTACATGCGGCGAGTTTAAAGATCTCTGCTGCTGCCACTCATCATCACTGAATCACAGAAATACACAAGAGTATCGTCAACATCCCTGTCGTCAGTCTGAAGTATTCGCTAACTTGTTTCTTTTTCTGTTTAACTTTTTAGGTTCACTGTGTCTCTCCATCTTCACTTGTACATGCCTGCAGCTCTGGCCTTCATGGCTGGCATCACATCAATTGTCTACTATCACAACATCGAGACCTCCAACTTCCCGAAATTGCTTTTAGGTAAAGTCTCCTTAAGTCCTGAGTGAGGTTTATACTCCAAACATAATCTGATAAAGTGCTAGAGAATTTGCAGTTTTCACAGGAGTTTTCTCTGTATTGTTGCATAAAATGTTAGACATCTTGTTGGATAAAAATTTTGATTTAGTTTTATGAAAAACTTTAAAGTAAAAGACAAATCAAAGCTGCTTTCTTTCTTGATGAAAACACAGTAGCAAAAAACTTACATAATACCTAAATACAGTAGATAAACACCCTTTTTCATACATTTCTATATGTATAATTTAGTGAATAGTGCTCACATCAAGTAAATCTTTTCAGGATTTAAATTGTATCTGCCATTGTCAGAACTAAATTGTCTTACAGTGTCATGCAGCATAGATCATAGATCATGCACAAGACAAGATGGTAGATAATTATGCATTAAAGCACCAGAAACTGATTGATCAATGATTCCTCTTGAAAAGTGGGAACACTATTTATCAAGAGTCCTGGGGGAGGCTAAGGGAAAGACTAAGGAGAGGTTAAATCTTCATTCTTTCCATGGCAACCACCTGAGAGTTATAATTTTTTTTGTTAATAACCCATTAACAATAGGAGAAAATACATTTTCTGGTTACTCTCACAACAGGTAAGATTTGCTATAAACTTGTGTTAGGAACCTATAGTTTGTTAACGGACCCCCAAAATCATGACCAGCTGCCCTGGTTGCTGCTTTCCATGTCATGACGTGTTCATGACTGCGTGAATCTTGGCATCGTTTGAGTTTATAAGGTATTCAATACTTTGAAGATGGTTATACGTTACCTGTAAGTTCTTGCTATTTTGCTTCAAAGTGCCCAGACATTGTTGCCATCTTGTAAAGTGATCTCGATCAATAACTTTCTAGACTTTCTGAAGGTTTTTCAAAGGTTATCAGTTTGAAAGATTTCACTTAAGTTCAATTCAGCTTGTACTCATGGCAGCACATTGTGCAGTGTGTGCAAGAGATAAGCATGCAAGACAAAATGAGTAAAAAGAACTAACTAAAAAACACCAACAAAATAACAAACATTTACAGTGGATGAACAGTATCTAAACGTCACATGTTTGATACTCCAGCACAGACTGTTTTCTGTTTGGGGTTCTTAATAGCGATAGCTTAAGAAATTAATTAAATTCGTCCTTGTGGAGGTGCTGGAACCAAAGATCCAACTTTAAATCAGTTTTTTACCTGAGTAATTCACAAACAAGGAGTCTCAGTTTGATATTCCATCAGTATAATATAATTTCCGATAATTTTCCTAACAGCGAGAGATATTTTATCCCAAAAATATTTCTGCAGGCCAGATTTTAGTAAACTTAATTCAGTCCTCACATGATGATGTTTTCATGTTTAGCGCCGTGGTTTGCTTTAGAGTTAGGCTAAGGTTAGCATAACTACTTCTTTTGCTTCGAGTCATATCGCATTGCTTTGAACATTTTGAAATGTATGGACTAGTACGGCTGCACAGTGGCGCAGTTGGTAGAGCTGTTGCCTTGCAGCAAGAAGGTTCTGGGTTCGATTCCCGGCCCGGGGTCTTTCTGCACGGAGTTTGCATGTTCTCCCTGTGCATGCGTGGGTTCTCTCTGGGTTCTCCGGAGAGAACCCGGCACCATTATCGGCTGACATAATGTTGCCAACAACTAATCGTTCCCCTCTCCTCCTTTTACTTTTCATTAACAAAATGTTTTTCTACATCAGCTCCTGTATTACCTTTTGTGTATCTGCTCTGTCTTCTCACACATTCACTCCCTAGGTGTGAGTGTGTGAGTGCATGGTTGTTTGTCCTGTGTGTCTCTGTGTTGCCCTGCGACAGACTGGTGAC
>CAEGAE010071390.1:0-13392 GCA_903067095.1 Girardinus metallicus | reverse complement strand
CGCCGCTAACACCGTGTAGCTCCAGTATCCAACTTGAAGCTGACGTCACTGTGGTATCAACGCATGCGCGACCTGATCTCCAAATTATGCCCCGTGACAACTCTCAAAGGTGAGTCTATATTTTATTAGTTCATATGTGCAATCTTAGTCTTATGTATGCTTGAGAAAAAGAATTGTATGCATGTATGATATTTTATTAGTGTATATGCGCAATTTAAATATTTTGTGTGTGTGTATGAGTTTTTAGTAGTGTGTGAGAGTCAAAACATAGTTTTTGTCCTAAACGGCCCCTCATAGGGGAGCAATACGGGATATTTACGGCACCTTGTCACACTCAGAAACTCATCTACCAGCCATATACGATGCGCTCCGCCACCCGTTTGCTCAGACCGGGATCTGAAATTTATTGTGAGGCTCGTCCGTAAAGCTACACTTACGGACCATCAACTACTCAGTCCCCGCCGTGTTCAGTCTATCCGCTCACCGGTATAAATAATCCCGCAGCGCTTTTCCTGCCATTCGCTTTCAACCAGCAGCTCCCGGAGGAAAACAGCTGCCGAATTCCAGGTATAACGTCGGCCATTTTAAGGATGCTTTTTGGTCCCCCAAAACGATGAAAACCCGGGCATTATCATAAATCAATACAATCCCACGGGCCGAACTTGAAGATGGGACAATATGCCGCTAACACTTAGCTTTCGTCAACAACTCAGAGGTGGAAGTGAGAGCGCTGTGCAACGCAAGTAATGTTCCTGCTGGAACACGGTGCGTTAAAAAAATAAAACATAAATTAACGAAGCTTCGAAGCAGGCAAATTTTCCTCGAGGAATTTTAATAATCTTGGTACTCGAATCAATCGAGGAATCGTTTTAGCCCTAAACTCGGCCCTAACCTGAAGGATTTGTTGCTTTACAAAAAGTGTCTGTCAGTATCTAACTGTTTTGCTTTTCTCCAATTTCCTTTTAGTGTTGAGGTTAAGGCCTGTTTTATGTTCACAGCACACCCTCATCATTACTCACCACACATTAGTAAGTCATATTAAAGTTTTCAGCTTTTATACTGTTTAATGTACCTTCTTCTCATCTTCTTGTATCACGTGTCAAGAGATTTTATACCAACCTTTGAAACCTCTTTTATTTGAAGTATAACTACATTCAAATGAAATGCAGATATGCTTTAGTTAGTTTTATTTTGACTCATTTCGTTTTGCTCTCTTCAAGCCCTGGTGGTGCAATTTGAAGCAGATTCAAAGCGCAGAAAGCTGGGCCTCCCTCACCGTGTTAACTTTCTGGGACGCAGCTCACTGGAGCCGGAATACACCCAAACAGAAGAAGTGGAGCTGCATCGGCAGCGCGAGACTCAATGTGCCACGGCCGTTTTCCAGCTGCACGTCAGTTGCTAAGTGCAACCATTTCTAAGTTTTTTACCACCTATGTTTTTTCGGCTAAACATTCCTGGTCTGTTTTGTTTCCTGTCCTGCAGGAAAACATTCGTGACAAACTGCGTCCCATTTCATTAGCGATAACCCACAACATCAAGCCTGTGCCGCCACGCAGAAACTCTGCCAAGAGGCTGCAGAAACTACCACCTGTGCTGAATATCTCTCCATCTAAAACACTAAATTCTGAGGTTTGTAGCAAAAGTAAGGGTAGTTGATCTTTTAATTGAAACCTTTGAACTAGATGCTCCTTCTGCTTTTCTTTGAATAATCTCTGAAGGTGAACTTCCTGCGAGAAGGATGTGGCAGTGACAAAATCTGTCAGAGCAATCTGAAGCTGAGCTACCAGTTTGGAACAACGCACCCTAACTCTGACTTCTTCACTCCTCTGCCAAAGTTAGTGCAGTCACTGGTTAATACTTGAGTTTGATGATGTCTTTCACTGATAATACACTGCAAATACACAAAATATTACCAAGTATTTTTGTCTAAATTATATGTAACTTTTCAGCAAGAGGAGCTTGTTAATTAATGTTAAAAATCCCTTAATATTGATGAAAACTACTTGTTCCACTGGTACGTTTTCATTAATATTAGGTTTTATCAATATTTAAGAGTTATTGACTTTAAACAAGCTCCTAGGTCTAGATATTTATCCTACAATCTAGATCTAGACAAAAATTCTTGGTAAGATTTTGTATTTTTCCAGTTTAATTACTACTGGTGTCAGACTGCTTGTTTATTTTATATCTAGGAATGCTTGCCTTCTCCTAAGGTGAAAGACATATTTGCTACAACCCAGTAGGTTTAGTTTAGAAAGATTGTGTGCTTTTATATATTTCTTACTTTATTGCAAAATGTTTGCTTTTCACCCAGCTGACCCAATCTTTTCTTGCCTTCGTGCAGAGATAATGATGGCGTTCAGGTGTTTTCTCTGTCTGATCAGCGACTGGTGGTGCTGGAGATCACAGTCACCAACATGCCTTCAGACCCTCTGAACCCCGAGGAGGACGGCGACGACGCTCATGCTTCTCAGCTGTTCATCACACTTCCAGACACATTACCATACGCCGGCTCCAGGGTCCCACCACAGGTATGCCTTAAATTAAGGAGTTAAAGGAATCCTTGTGTGAATCAGTATGTTTGTTATGAAGGTATGTGTTTGATGTCCCGTAACTGCAGATGATATGTCAAGCAAATCAGAATGGATCCCAGGTTGAATGTGATCTGGGAAATCCTGTCAAGCGAAATGCAAAGGTAGAAAATTGTTTCTTTTATCTCGTCTTGTGAATGTGTTACTTCTTAGAAGCACTTTTAAAAGAAATATGGCACAATCCAATGTAAGATACATGTATTATGACCACCATGGAAGCTCAAACCAGACTGAAACCTCTGTCTGTTTTACAATTATATTTACACTTCATTTCAGCTAAAATTCACCATCAACCTGAGTACATCAAATATTACTACTGAGACCACTGAGCTTACTGCAGGTCTCCAACTGGCTACGTACGTCCGAATAACCCCATCTGCAACAACCAGTGTTTAACACATGAACGCTTTCATCTATTTAAGAAGTTTTTATTGTGACTTGTTGATGTTTTCTCTCCAGGATCAGTGAACAGCTTAATCTGGATCCTGTCACAGCTTTTGCTAAAGTTGTAATAGAGCTCCCCCTGTCTGTCAATGGGTGAGTAAACAGTTTTCCACAAATAAGTCTCATTGGTCTTGATAGACAAAATGGAATGTAAATATTGCATTCTGTCTACAACTAGATATCTTTTAAAGACAGTTGAAATGGATTTTACTTAGAGATATTGGAGTAAATGTTGCACACAATACTTTTCAGACTTTAATTTGAAAAATTGATTGAAAAATACAATGAAGTTTTTCGGTTGTGACATGAGAAAATGATCCAGAGGTATGACGAAAAGCCTCCAAGCTGAAGTGTTGATGTGATTGTGTTTTTTTTTTTCAGACTAGCCCGTCCTCATCAGCTGTTCTTCAGCGGTACCGTAAAGGGGGAGAGTGCCATGACCAGCCTGGAGGACATCGGCAACCCTATAGATTTAGAATTTGTGGTGAGTTTATGCCTGTCCGTGCTGGCGGTGTACACTGCAAAAACATAAAACCTTGCCAAGTATTTAGGTCTAGTTTGCAATTATCTGACTACACTTGAAAAAACTAACATAACGCAAGATATAGGAGCTTGTTTTAAGTCAGTAATTCCTTAATACAGATTTGTTTTAGAAGTACTTGTTACACTGGCAGATTTTTTCACTTATAATATTGGAAAAATGTTTTGTGTTAGGGGACAAAAATCTGCCAGTGGAAATAGTACTTTTTAAAATTAATATTTTGCTGGAAAGTTACTTGTAAGTTAGGTTTGTCTTAGTTAGATGTAGATATTTGCAGTAGAAACTAGACAAAATACCTGTTAAGATTTTGTGTTTTTGTAGTGTATCTTATCAAATAATAATAATCTGTGATCACTACAATTTAGTTACTCAGTTTAACTAACGTTGGAGAGACTTCTAAGCAAAAAGATAAAACAACATCTGTTTTCTCAGCTCTCCAATCCTGGAAAAGCACTCCAGAAACTTGGCTCTGCCTTCCTCAACATCATGTGGCCTATCGAGCTGCCCAATGGGAAGTGGCTGCTGTATCCCGCAAGCCTGAGGTTTGAGGGCCAACCAGACACTCGCTGCAGTCCTGTTGAGGCTGTGAATCCTCTAAATCTGCAGAGCTCATCAGCTGCTAATCAGGTGGTAGGTGGAACTGGAGTTAGGGTCACTCAGCTGTTATCCAGCCTCCACTTACATCCAAAATTACAGGCTTAAAAGATAATTTATGGGACTATTTACAGGTGGGTAGAAGTCGTCGTTCACACCCAGAGGAGGAAGATCAAGTGATGACAAAAGGCAGCGATGGAGGCACCACGCCAGCAGTGGCAGCTTCAGAGAGACGCAAGTCACTCAAACTGGTAAGAGGGACAAGAAATATGAAAAAATAACTAACTTTAGTTAATTATTCCAAATGATCTTGGGAAACTGTAAATAGATACATTTGATTTGCTGCGATTATGACACAAAGGATGTCTCAATCTTCTGCAAAATGGTCAGATGTCCTTTTGCTCCTCAGGATTGCCTGCTGGGGTCAGCGCGCTGTGTGCTGTTCCAGTGTCCACTCCATAGCTTTTCTGGTCAGGCTGTCCTCAAGATCCACGCCAGGCTGTGGAAGAGCAGTTTCATAGAGGTAAAACAAGCAAAAAAAAAAAAAGAAGTCATGTCTCCTTTAAATGCCATTGAAGGCAAGAACTGAAGATTAGCTGGAACTCATTTTCATTTTCAAAATGTTGTGATGGGTTTAGATGGAAACTGCAGCCTAAACATACCCACATTTGAACAATTAAAATCACTTTTAGGGTTAAAGTTTTATTTATTTCTCTGTCTCTCAGGATTTTCCAACAGTTAGTGCTCTGGAGCTGCTGATCAGAGCTAACATCTCTGTGAAGTCCAGCATCAAACATCTGGTCCTCAGAGATGCATCTGTACAGGTACTCAGCTCACCTCAGAAAAGTAAAGAATAAATTATTATAATATAGTTAAGCTCATTGAAAAACAGAAGTCCTGAACATGTAGGTTCATTGAATCAGTGACCAAGAAGATTTTCATGTCAGATGTTCTTAACACAGAATACATTAAAATACATAAAAAATATATGTTGCATTTTGTAAAATTCTACAATTAACTCTCTCTTCCTCACCAGATCCCAGTAATGATCTACCCAGAGCTTGATCTTGCAGAGCAGTACATGATTCCCTGGTGGATCATCCTGATAGCCATCCTGGCAGGCATCCTGCTGCTGACTCTCCTTGTCTGCATATTATGGAAGGTAACTCACAGGATATCTTGGTGTAATGCTGTTTGAGCAGTGGTGTAGACTTCTTTATACTCTAGATATAAACTTTATGTATATATGTTTTATATAAGGGTCAAATCTCTAAATTAGGATATTATTGAAAAGATTTTGTGGCTTACTTTTTGCTGGATGATAGTGTATGGAAAGTTTAGTGGAAGGAAAATGTGTGTCAGAGAAAAACTGTATGATCTACAAGGACACGCTTTGAGAAGATGAGAGGAAAACTCATTGAAGCATTGTTGGAGATTTACGTGGTATGGATTGGAGCTGGACTCAGGGCTGCAGGAGATGCCAAACACAGATGTTTCAAAGACATTACCTACAACTATCACTTTACTTGTATTAAGCCACTTCTGGACCACAGGGTATGCAGGAACCCCTTTATCAGGGCTGAAAAGAAAAATGACTGGATGGTTACTCAATGGTCCAGAGTCCTATTTTTTAAATTTTGCATTTTATTTAGAAATTAAGGCATTATTTTTGAAATAAATTCATTGTAAGTGAAATTTCAATTCATTGAGATGGATCTATAAATAATTGTTAAATATTAAACTGAGATAAAAATAAGCATATTTTCAGGACCTAAGTGAAGAAAACATTTGGTACTGGTACTTAAATTTGGCAACAAAGAGCATGCCCTCAAATAATGTCTGTAGCTATTTAGCATTTTCTCTCCACTCAATCAGTTTATTTCCTTTATCTTCCAGTCATATCTTTCCATCTGTCTCTAAATTATACTTTCCCCCTTTTCTGCCTATGTTTCTTCTACATTTTCCCATTCCTGTTTTTTTTTTTTTTTTTATGGATCATTCTGTTTTTGAAGCTGTCGCTTTTCTCTTTGTTTCTTCGCTCCCTCTCCGTTATGATCTGATGCCTCAGTGCGGCTTCTTCAAGCGCAGCGAGCGTCGCCCACACTATGAGACGGAGTACTACCGCGCCCATTTGGGGGTGCAGCCCTCGGAGGTGGAGAAGCAGGCATTAGAGCTATAATATCAAACCTATTTCCATCTGGCCTGCTCTCCCCTCCTCCTCTCTCTCCAAGCGGTAAAACTCCTCATGCACAATTGTTCTGCTGCTCAGCCCACAGGAAGGCTCATGTTGTACATCATAGCATGAAGCAGAGATGAGTGCTGCTCTATTGGCAGTATGGGGGTTGTGCAAAATCTAATAGGGCTGAAAATAATTGTGTCCTGCTATTTTCTAATATTCAGATTTTTATTTTTAACTTTCTGGAGCAATGAGTGAACATTAAAGACGCGTTATTGCAATACAAATATATATATACATATATTTAAAGACTTTTTACACTTTACATGTACCAATAAGTATTGAGTCTGTCTGTAAGTTATTCCACAAAGCTTTAGATAGTGTCCTAATTCTTACCTTTAAAAGGTATTATGCAATGCACAGTATGGTAACAAATCCTCTTTATTTGTAACGCAATGAAAAAGAAAACAACTTAAAAAATTACATCTCTCTCAATCAAATTAAGTACATCCAAGTAAAAACATTAAGTTTACTAAAGTTGCCATGCGAAACAAACGTAAATAAAGTAAATTTGGCAAACAAGTCAATTATATGCAAAAAAAAAAAAAATTGGTTGGAGCTCCATTCTCTTTTTTTCAGCACAATTTTCAAGACCGGAGACACTTGTTAGATCAGTCATCAGTTCCACAGGATGATGATTATTAGCATGTGAAACGCTCCCATTATTGAGGATCTCATCTTAATTAGTGCTTGTTGAACACCATCCAGCCGCCTCTGCTTCAGGGCTTTGAGCTGCCTGCTGTGCTGTGTGTGGTGCAGCTTACTGTTTATTGACCTGCACCTGTTCATTCTGGCATCACTCTGTGAAGATGACTCATTTTCTGACATAAACACTTGTACAAAATTTTTTTTAACCATGTTTGGTTTGCATCCCATGATACACTATAACTAACTGCCAGGATGAACTTGGCATAAAATCGCTGGGTGTTTTTATTTGGATTTTTTAGTAGGACGTATGTTTGTTTAGTGGACTTTAAGTCATACGTGTGCATAAATTTGGCAACAAAGAGCATGACAATGGTGTGTGCTTTTTTGACTGCAGGTAATCAGAGCACCAACTAGGTAATCTTAAAGGATTAGATGAGGTGATTAGATGATTAATTCACTGTTTTTCTCTTTTATTCTGTGATCTCTTTCTATCTCCTCCTCAACTTCTCTGGACTCGCTCCCCTTCCTGTGTGGATAGTGTGGCTTCTTCCGACGTGCCCACTACAAAGACAAACTTCCTCAGTACCACGCTGTGAAGATTCCTCGCGAGCTCCGGCCACAGTTCCAAACAGAGAAGTCTGGAAGCATCCATAAAAAGGAATGGGCCACACACTGGAGTGACGGGACCTTGTAACTTTAAAGCACTGAATTTGAATCGGTGTATGTGGTACTCATTCTGTCTTTACTTTGTAACTAACTGACTCAAAAAGAAAAAAAAAAAAGGGTGCCAAGACTGGGATCATGAGATTTTGTGCATGTCAGAACATGCAAATTGGTGGCCTCTGAGCAAATATGTATTCTCCAAACTGCAGCTCATTAACATCTTGGCCTCAGATATTCTGTTTACACTGTGCGTCCACAGTGTTTCACAGTTTGACAGCGAGCACTGAAGCCTCACAACCAGATTAGAACAAGTCTAGCGGCTCAGTATGTTTCCTGGCCTACACAAGGGAGCGTTGACGCTTCGCCGTCTGTCAGTGATTTTGACTGGCAGCTCAAAGGAGGACTGGAAAATCAAAGACCTGCATGAATGCACTGACATGGACAACATTAGATGCCAACAGACGAGCAGATTGATGCAGAAGCCATGTGACAAAGACTACTTTTTGCCTTAACTACTGGGACTAATGATGAATATGGGCAAAGAAAAACAACTTTTTAACAAAATGTGTGGAAAATATTCTTTTTGTTAGTTACAATAAAAGGAATGCATTGTTTTCATGGATACTTGAAAATGTATTTAATACACATGCATCCTAATAAATTAAAGTAACATTGAAAGGTTAATTTATTTCAGTAACAGTTCAAAAAGTGAAACATATTTATAACATACTAATTACTTCAGTCTAATTTGATGGCTTAGAACTATTAAAAAAAATTTCATTTCCCACTTTGTTTCACTTTTCCAATTTAGTTACAGAAATAAACTTCTTGATGATATTTTAATTTCAGATGCACCTGTATGCTCACTTTTTTTGCTGTCACATGATTTAAGAGGAATCCCCTGCGTTACTGTTATTTCTTTTTTTAGTTATATTGGTTAAATCTGCTGAACATCTCTGGTCTGCTGCCTGGGTTACCTTGAATTTACAATGAAATACTATGGAGGGATTGAATTGCTGGGGTTTGTGGTAATGTTGCATGGAAATCAAATGTGTCAGAAAGCTAATCAACAATTTCCTGCTGATAACAAGAAATATAATGGTCATTATGCACAAGACAGAATGTCTACAACAGGTTTTCAGGTAAAAAATTTTTTTCATCAAGTGTATTTTTCACCAAGCATTTTAAGAGCCGTGCAGCAAATAAAGTCATTTTTAACTATACAATCTCAATTGTTACACTGATCGCTACTCGTATAAATTCACGTGAACCGGTATAATAATGTCAGCATTGATTGGTCTAATTTCAAACACGTGCCTTGTAGTAAAAGTGGCAGATGGAGATCTACTCATTACAAAGAGGAGGCTACTGCTAATTGGATGATGCTGCCCTCAGATATCTGTTGGTACTGATGGATGATTACAACCTCTTTCAGACACTGAGCAACACAAAGAGGGGATTTCCTGGTTTTGTAAAACAACAACAAACAGAAGGGCAAACTTTTTTTTTTGTTTCACTGGAGTTGGCTGTAAAGCACGAGGAGACAGCTTGGATTTTTAGGTATTGCTGGACAATCGTTTGTTTTCTGCATGAGGGTCCTGTTGCTGTTCTGACATCTCCAACTCCAGTTATTTTGGTTGCCATTTGTTTTATTTATTTTTGTTTGGCTGTACGATGTCAACATTGTAAATAAAAGACAAGTAGGTTCAGACATTTGTTGTTGCTAGACTTTCTTCATCCAGCAGCAGACAAGGAGTCTTGAATTTAAAAAGGTTGCAGTTCACCAACACAACACAAGGTGGCGGCAAAACGGTAAAACTGACACCAACAAGAAAGCATACAAAATATACACAAAGACTAAAAATAGATTCAGCGCAACATTTTTGACAAAATACGACGCAAGTTGACAGTTGACAGTGCATGTCAAAATAAAAACATACAATGAAGTCAGATGGCCTACAGGAATTGCCTGTAGGCCAGTTGATTGTGTCAAAGCAGAAATCTGGAGAAAGATACAAAAAAAATATTGTCAGCATTGAAAATTTGTTAATTTAAAATACAAAACTGTATAGAAATTGTGCCAATCATGGGTACAAAACTGGTTCCTCTATGTAAAACAAATTCTGCCACAAATTAGTTTAATTTCAGCAGCTAAAGATTTGCACATTAGTCGCTCTAACAGAGAAGGCTGTTTGTCTCCCAAAAACATCTAATAATTTTCAGAGGAATGCTCTTCAAATCACAGAAGGATTAGAGGAACCGAAGACATGTAATGAGTTTGACCTTGTAAGCTTTTAGAAATGAGCTTTAGGTCTTGAAATGTCTTTTTTTTTTACTTTTCATATTCAGTTTTGTAAGGAACTCACAGTAAAGTGATCTGTGCATAGACGTAAATCCCGGTCGAGGAGGTCCGGACCCCCCAATCTTGGAAAAGTGTGGAATTGTCCCCCCCAAAATAAATATTGAAGAGACATTTGCATTTAAATAATATCAATATGAAAACGCAAAAGAAACAAAAAATTAAATCAATCTGCCATTTATCTCAAAAAAAAAAAAAAAAAAAAAAAATTAGGTCCCCTCCCCCCACTATTGTTAGAACAATGGTTCAGGCGAAAGTGTGGCAGGAGCAACAACAGCGCTGAACAGCACAGGCTTGTTAGAGCAGCTAAAGTGTGGAGCTAGCTGTTAGCTGTATCTCTGCATCACAAATAAAAACTTATCCAGTCAGTAAACACTGAAAAGACATGTGACGCCTTTTATTTACATTCTCTGCTCAATAAGAAGAAACACATTAACAATAAAAATCAGACTGCAGTTCGTTATTTTCTCATTTAGCTGAATCATGATAAGCTGCCTCATTAGCAAAACTGCTACATTGCTTTCATAGACTTAAGCTTTTTTGTCAAAGGTAGCAAACAGCTCATTCATATTTATCTCTTTAACATAGAGCATTTAAAAGCACAAAATAAAATATGAATATTTTTCTATATAAACCCTGATGCTTTAAATATTACATTTAAGTCATGATACTCCCCAGATATTCATTTCTACCTACCTGTTGGTTCTCTGTCATCCAGGACATGGCAAAACTAAAAAAGGCTTGAAAATAAAGCAACTTAAGTTATAATTTAAGTAGCCCATAACTTGTTTTGGGAGCCATTTCAATAAATCGATGTTTATAGTTTGCTTACTGAGAAAAACACACGTTTGATGTGCATTACTAGTCATTTTTGGTCCTGCAGCTTGAATGTGGTTCCAAAACGTTTTAAACCACTTTTTCTGTTACATTTCACTGTAACTTTGCCAACCCCCCCAAAATTGGTCTTAATAAATTTTCCTGTTTATGGTTCCCCCCAATAATGAGATGGAATTTACGCCCTTGGATCTGTGTGATTTATTTTTATCAGATCTTTATCAGACAATTATGCAGTAAATCTTCCTCGTACCATGGTTGTTGTTGCTTCTTGTGATCAAGGTTACAGTGTAATTTAAGCCTGAAAAAAGTCCCTGAATGCATAAAAACATTTCTGTATGATATGGTAGAAAGTCTAATAAGTCTGAAGCAATGTAATTTTACTTTTGCAAGTTTGCTATAGATCTCAAATTTTAAATGTGATTCTCAAATCATATACTTTACATCAGAGATTTGTTTTCAATTTTTGTCCTTGGCGAGAGAAGTTTAACAGTTTTGCTAGCATTTAATGTGAGACACGACTATTAAAATTGTGCTTTAATAAGTAAATACAGAGACGGTTATGATGAAAGTGATAAGATGTCCTTAACAGCAATATTACACCATATCAGCAAAGACCTTAAGACTCACAGCAGGACACAAGAACAAAGCCTTGGGATTCACCTGTATTATTTGATATGTACTCTATTACTTGGAAATTATAATTTCCTTTTTAATTTATAAAGCAATAGCTTTAAAAGAATACCATGCCTTTAAAAAAAACCTAAAGGCACAGTTAAATGTACTGTATAATAAGATGCATTGAGCTTAGTTCTGTACCTTCAGCAACATGTTACTGTCAGATATTTTGTTTTAGCCACACATTAAGACATAGCTAAGATAAAATACCTGAACTACATAATAAACTCTGCCAAGCTGACAGAAGAGATTAATTTAAAGTCCAACAGTTTGAAGTAAAATCGAGCAAACTAAATATGCATTTTACTTTTAATATTTAATGTCATAGTGAGCAAATAAGATTTTTCTCTAAATCCAAAAGCTTCTGAGCTCATTATAGTAAAGAAAGCTAATTCCCTTCTGAATCCTTCAGATGTCATCCTGGTTGCCATGGCGGTTAAACGGGACCAGGGACACGGAGTGTGTTTAAGCGGATTGTCACCCATTAGGTGCTTTGATGAGCCAAATGTGTTGACGTCTCATCCATTGCTGGGGAAGTGACTAAGAACTGTATGGCAACACATGCACAAACCCACACTGAGGGAAATAAAGAAACAAAGTGAACACATACGGAGCTAAGAAACTCAGAGTGACCGTTGCTAATCCAGAGGAACAATGTCTTCAGTTCATATAAAGCTAAATGTTGAAAACTGGCTCTAAGCAGATGAAACACTTCTCTGTATGGAAAATATTGTCTGCCAATGAATTTGTAAGACAATGAATGCTCAGCAGTACTGAAAAAGCTTGGAATACTGACAATTTGTGGTGATGTTTTGGCTTAAAGTCTTTTATATCAAACAATAATGATCATTGTCTTTTGCAGATAGTGGGGAGTAAATGGTTTCTTGTTAGCCCATCTATTCATCTACTATCTGCACTTATTCATGCATGGACATGGGTGCTGCTGGTAGTGGGAGTGTTTATTGCTAACATCAATATCTATCTATGTCAGCAAAAAGATTTTATTGGCCATTATCACTGATGGTTAACAGACCATAAACCTACAAAATTAAGACATTTACAACCTTCAGCTCTACTGATCAATGATTTAGACAGATGCATATAAAGTATTCAGCCAGTGTGTATGCTTTGACCTGGTGTATTTTTTAAAACTTGATGTGAGTCGCAGGATATTTTGTACTGAACATACATCGATTTATTACCAAGATATTTCCATTATCTATTCATAGCCTGAAATAAGAATATATGTTTGTATTGGTCCAGTACATAACATCTACCAACAAGAGGTCGCCTAGATTTATTTGAATTTATTGGGGGTTATAATTTGTTAATCTTGTCATTTACCCCCAAAATGGATCAAAACTGACATAAATGGAAATACAAAGTTTTCGGACTATAATAAGCAGTCAAGCATTAAATTATAAATTGCATCTTAGCAGTTCTTTTTCTGTCTGATAATGTATTTCCATAAATAATATTACAATAAAACGTTAAAATTAATTAATTGCTGTGGCCTGTTTAAATGGGTTAACATGGTTTGATTTCAGCCATAAAGTAGAGAGCGATTAAACAGGAATGTGTGAAATGAGGGTCAAACTGTCACAGAGAAACAAACTGTCACAGAGCCACTCAATATTTACTTAAAGTTTTGTAAGGACCACTTAATGGAAAAACAAAGAGCAGGTCATCTTTCATTATTCAATTTCTTTTGTGCAATCTCTCGATGAGAAGGAGCAGCGGCTCTAATCTGAGTCCCTCCCTGATGACCGAGCTTCTCACTCTATCTCTAAGGGAGAGCCCTGAC
>CAEGAE010071388.1:0-17988 GCA_903067095.1 Girardinus metallicus | reverse complement strand
TATATATATATATATATATATATATGTATGTATGTATATATAAGCATCACAGGCAAAATATAAATAAAATAACGAAAATACGTTGGGGGAAAACGTGACACAAAATAACATCTGTTTGTCCCAATCCCAAATTTCTTCATGTCCTTATCTGGCAAAATGTAAGTTCATATCAAGACAGGCAAGTGAATTTCGACTTTTCAACACAATAAATAGAAAACATTAGATTTTCATCATAAAATCGTACAGCTTAGCTTGGCTTCCCAAGCTGCTTTCTAACAGGGTGATTCGGTCCAAAGCAACAAGATCAAGCCCAACATCCTCACAGCAGCTAGCTGCCTTTGCTTCCAGCCCTGCGCAACTCCAGCTTTTACAGACAGGAAACAGCTCGGTCTGAGCATTACGCATGTGACATCACACGCCCATATAGCACAATGATAAAACAGAGCTTACCACGGAGACCGCAACACATGGCGCACCGGGCGCCAAAACGCATCCAATGTGAAGGAGGATAAAATTCAGCCCGATGGAGCTTCCCTCTCTGTCTGTCATTGGGAACACTATTCCAGCCCATCTGGACGCGCTCACTAATACACAATGAGAATTATATTTTGGCTTGTCAAGTCCCAGGCCATAAAACAAACTTTAATGGCGTCACGTGTTTCCTCACAGCCATTCACAACGCCGCGCGGGCCCATAAATAATCCTCAAAGTTGCACTTACTCAATAATGCAGATTGCATTAATGTGAGCCGCAGGAGGGGAAAAGGAGCAGAAATTAAGAACCAGAGTGGAGAGAAGAAAAAAAAAGAGACTTACTTAATTTCAAGAACAGGCCATTTAATTTTACAATCCTAACACGTAATCATTGATATTAACAATAATGGAAACTGATGGGTGCTAGGTTATTTGATTTAATAATGCAGGTTTGTTTTATTCTTCATTCAAGCTTGGGTCTATGGTGAAGCTCCTGCCCTCTAATTTCCTTCTAAACAGTCTCTCAAGTGCATTTATTTCACAAGCGAGCCTGTCGCAAGGCTGATGTCATTCATTCTCCCTCCAATCTCTGGCTGCAGCGCATATTTGCTCCTCCTATCACCTTCTGACAAACTAGAAGGAATCCAATGTCTGCCGAAATGTGCTTACATGCAGGCACTGCTGTTTTAATTACTGATTCGTTCCTTTACCTGTAGATTCTATTATTCTAAACACCCTGTTTGACTGTTTAAGTTCATTTAAAATGCGTCATAAAAATCCATCCTATCGCAAATATGTGTGCCTTTCTGTGAAAATAATTTATGTTAAAAGTTATTATTTATAACAAAAAAAATATATAAATAAATAAATAAATAAAATACAGCCGCTTTCTGTCTGCACAAAGAAGTGACCGCATGAGGTAAAATGCGCCCACGTGGTTTTTTGTAGATCTTGCATCACTCAAAGCAGCTGAAGATCATCGGAAAATCTGAAACTAACCAAACATTTTTTTCTTTTCAAAAAAACCCACTCAGAGCCGAGCTTGATCACGTGACTCCTGTCTCGGCCACTCGCTGTTCACAAGTAGCAGTGTATGAAGAAGGTGAGCGTTTGAGTGTTGGGCAACAGCGCCTTCTGCTGGAATTTTACCAGCCCTTCCCACTGCTGGCGTATCTGCACAGCAGGGGTCAAACAACGACGGTAATGCAGGATGTTCAATGATGCAGACGTGACTCAGTAGAAAAAAAAAAAATTCAACAATGAAAAGCTGATAATAAAAACGTCTGTCATTTCAAATATCAAATGGCCCAACGAAAGAGTGCAATTGGTTTGCTGTATGTTCAGATGTATTCAGAATGATGTGATATGACAAAATGTGAGGTCAAGCAAATGCAATGTTGCCCTCTTTTCAGACTCCAAGTGTTTGGGATAAGAGCATAAAAGGTGACAGAATCATTAAAAGACAGATTTTTGCTGTTAAATAATTGTCAAAGAAAATTGTGTATCAAATAAATCTCAGAATTAAAGCATTTTTCGAATGAAATGAAACAAATAAAACACCTAAACAAATTATTCCGATGTAAACTGAAGTGACATAAAAAAAAAACCCCACACAATTTGCTTAAAACGGCCTCTCTCCAAATATCACGCTAATGGTAAATAATCCAACACAGTATGAAAAAGTATGTCAGTTTGAAATATGAGACGGTCCACCTGTTTAATTCTGTTCTAGTACTTAAAGAATATTGTCATCCTTAAAACCAATAAACGAAATGTCAAGGTAAGCGCTGCCTAATTTCCTCTAGCTTCTATTTACGCCTGTCCCCCGTTGCAGAGTCCATTTTGCCGCATTGCAGTGAGGCTGTAAATACTTTCGCAGCTGCCTGTCAGGCTGCAGTGAAATACTGTCTTTGTTCAATTGGCCTCGTCTCCAAGCAGCTGAAAACAGCCCTGAGAACTGGGCTTCTTATGTTGGACTGTGCAAATGTGGAATATATTAACAAAGGGCTCCTCTTATGTGTCGAACATAGCACAAGATTCGAGAATTGTGGTAGCGTGAAGGCTACAGCGGACTAGTTTGTAGTTTTTATTGACTCCCAAGCATAAAAATGCATTCAGATTTGACACATATGGGAATGAAATAAGCAGCATGCATGCATAGTAAAAGGCAACTGGGGAAATGTTCAGTTAAAGAATACAATCTAGGTTAATAGATAGATCAGTCGAAAATCCGAGCAATATTTCAGCACATTGTAAACAAGCTGCTTGATAAAAATTTCAATCGCTTATTTATCAAACTTCTTTTTCCTTTCAGGAAGCAATAACAGTAAATTATTTCAATCGTTAGTTTCGAACATTTCTGCAGCTAAACAATAATCCCAATACTTTTCAGCACACATCGCATCACATGAAATTACCTAAGTGGAATTACCTCACTGCTAATTTACATGACTAATGAAACAGGAAGCTGTCAGGCAGCGCACATGCACAGGCGCGCCACACACGTGAAAATCTTACCTGCATTCTGCAGAAAATCCGCTTTTGTTCTTTCGTTTTTGCCATAGCAGCGCATTTTGAGCAAAGCCCCGATGAGCTGTTGCTGCTTCTCTGCAAATGGACGAAGAGATAAAGCAGGAGCTGTTTTCGTGTCGCTCATCTCGGGAGCTCGAAGTGTGCGCAAAAAAAAAAAATGCGCCTATCAGATCAGACGCTTTTATAAAACGAACGGTCAGAGATTTTAAACGGGGAAAAAATGCCGTCTGACTCGTTTTGGTTTTAACGCCGTATGGACGCAGAATGCAGTGAGGGGGTAAAAGTCGCCTGGGAAATCAGGAAAAGGGCCATGAAGACGTTTGCCTCTCACACATGACCAGTGGCATCCAATGACAGGCGATGGAGGCGCATAAAAAGCTCTATTGCCGAGTTGTAAATTGTCCTCTCACAAAAAAGGAATTTGGACTGCAGCAATTCTCCCCAGCTCTGCGCATAATGAAGAAGCCCTTCAATGTCCTCCATGCACAAAGCTTTCCACACTGGTTTTGTACGCAGACATTACATTTTATACTATACAGCGAGATGCGGGGCCTAATTCTTTTTCTTTTCATTTTTTTTTAACAGCAAATGCAATAATAATAATAATAATAATAATAATAATAATAATAATAATAATAATAATAAATCACAATTAAATTCTTCGGAAGATTATTTACTTGTTTATTAAATATTGCAGTTTCTATCTTAAACTATCGCTTATAAAAAGTCTAAGCCATAAATTTAGTAAACATTTAGCGTCAAATGGAAAATAAAAAAGGCAGACAACACATTTTTAGCTGAAATCCCCCCATAAACGAGTAGACCTATAAAATATATCATTCTAATTTGTACCTGTTTCTAAAAAACAAAAAAAACAAAACAAAACAAACAAACAAAAAAACAAAGCACAAACGACCACTCTCATTCATAATGTTTAGGCACATTTCTTTTGGCCTTTTTGACGGGAAAAAAAATAAAAAATCGGCCTGTGCGCAGTTTGCGCATTGCCCTCTTTGCAGCTTTTCCAAAAAAATAGGAGTCAACATCTGATTCCGTGTGAATATTCTCACACTGCTGACCCTTGAGATTTGCTGGCTAAATAGTAAGGCAACCACAGTTTCATGCCTGTGAGCATTCCTAGCCAGCTGCAAAAAGAAGAGGAATTTCCTTCATTTCATTCCCGTTCAGCTTGGTGGCAGCCGGAGTCAGCTCTGTGGGATTTATTGTCAGACTGTAGCTCTGGTTTCCTGCGTGTGTTTTCAGCAGCGCTTTCTTGTGGACGTGGAGACTTGTGTGACTTTAGATTTTTGTACCATGTTCCATGAATGGGAAAAAAAAATGGATTAACGTTCAATACTTGTCACTTCTTGTTCCTATGCTGAAGTCGTCTGACGTCGGTCAGCCGCCATGTTGCAGCGGATTCCATTGATCTCCAGTAGATCGTATTATGCAGCAAAACCAAATGGACACGCTGGCTGATGTATTACAGGATCTTAGTTCAGATTGATCTAAAAACAGAATAGAGCTCAGTGGAAATAACACATAGATAAGCCTCTTGATTTCTGCGTTTGAGAGAATCGACATATTTTTTCAAAGGCGAAATTAAGGAAGAAAACGCATTTTTCACATTTTTCCACAACCGCATACTATCATCAGAGCTATGATGCTGTGGATCACAGCTCCTGAATGCGAGGAAGCTTTTCATTTAATTATTTCGAAGAAATGGGCTTCTTCCCTCTTTCATTCAGCTTAAGTGGGGGTGGGTGTTTGGTGGATGGATTTAATTGCGCAGCTCCAACACTACTGGACACCTAAGGCTAATAAAAATATTACAACCAGATCAGGGCTTTTTCTTTCCCCTTCTGTTCTTTCTCCACTTTCCATCTCAGTTGAATTGGAGAATGTACAAAAATCAACATCCTGATGAACTTTCTGCACGAATTTCATTCTGTGAATTTGCATCATACTCGAATTGCTCTGGTTCATCTTTGTTGACTCGGTTTAACAGACGCACAAAGCTGCAGTGCACAGCGAAATCATGTAATTATGATCAAATATCGACATTTTTTAATGTCTGGCATAAATATTAAAATAATCCTGTAGAAAATATCGACTATGTGGGAAAACGTCCAATTTTTTTATATTACGATGAAGCATTTCATATTTTTTTCCTTAGCAGTAACTTATTGTTAGTATTGTGTGTTTTTCGTCAATATGTTAACTACAGGACTGGGACAAGGTAAAAACGGACTGAGCTGCTGGTTAGTTGGCTGGACAGAACTGATGTAATTTTGAAAAAAGAAATTGACATGTAAGCAGATGGAAACTGTTGTCAGAAAAGGTCCAACCAAGGACAAGGCTTGCAAATTAGCCTGTGGTTATAAAACGTACGCATGAAACAATAACTGATTTGCTTTTAACATGTAACAGTTTACTGTCTTGTCTTTGGCTAAATAAACTTGAATTGACTGGAATAGAACAACTTATTTTGATGTCAAACTGTTGTTTCTTATACTGAACTGTCCTAATAAGTGTTATCACCTAAAAAGCAGAAGTAAATGCAAAATGATCAGAATTTAAGTAGAATAACTACTTTTATTTATTTCACTCATTTCTAAAAGTAATCTATATATATAATTTTTTTTACAACTTTTAATGTCAATATAGCTTTTGAAAATTTGAGTAAAATTCTTACTGAATCTTTTAGATGTAATCCACAAACACCAGTAAGAAGGAAGCATCAGTTGAGCTGCGGTGTCTGAGGGTAGCAAGGCCTAAATAAAATGTTTGTTTTTTTTTTTCTGGGCCACACGCCTTATTACACAGGCTTTAGATAGCTAAGTATTTTATCTTTTTGGATTTCATGCTACAGTCCTTCCAGGAGTGAAAAAAAAAAGACATGGGAGAAGATTAAAATCGACATGGACCACAAATTAAAGTCATGAGAACATTATAAACAAAAAGCCAAGAACGACAAACTAAGTGAAATGAAAACTAGCGCTTCGTTTATTAAATTCCGACCTACATATTTTGTAGTGTCACCTCTGAGATGGTGAGAACTGTTTAGATGCAGGATTTTTTTTTTCCTTCGCATTTTACACAAAGTGGGTGTGTATCCTTTCTCAGTGCGTTTCTGTTTTCCTTCGCTGTGTTATTTTCACCCTCTTTCAGCCTCAGAAAGCTGCTCCAGGCTTTGCTCTTTCTTTGAGTCGACTTCTATTCAATCGAAATGAAATATAAGGAATCGAATATAATTTACTCAAATAGGCTGGACACGAGGCTATAGATGAGCAGAGTTTAACCAAGCGCAATTAGGCAGATTTGACCAATAAACCGAACTGAAATACAAAAGTAGAGTTTTCTTCTTATAGAACAACATTTCAGTTGTTAGGTGTTTGTAATCCTCTTAGAGCGTCGGGACTAGCTTAATTGTGATTAATAAAGAAAATGCAAGTGTGTCTATTTCCACATGATCAACTGTTTCTCATGTAATGCATTATAATTACGATCGAAAAACAATGAATCCAATCGATTTAACTTGAGATGAATCGGAGCAGTTGGTCAATCTTAAAGTGTCTTGAAATGTCGTATAGCCTATTACTGTATTGTGGTGACTAAATTAACTGAAATGAATTTGAAGCAAAAAAAAACAAAAAAAAAACATACACTGTGCACTTATTAAAACATTCATAAACATACTAACAGCGCATTTTCTAGGTGTGGATGTAAGCATTTTTTTTTTTTTTTTTTTTTTTTTTTAAAGCACAAATGTTGGCTTGCTTCCTGTCATTAATAGCTTCAATAAACAGCGTTTTCCACACGTGCATTCCCAGTGGCTAATGCTTAGCCTCTTGGCCTCCTTCCAGCCTGGTCACAAAACGCGTGTGAATATTTTGAATCCACGGCTGCAGCAGGACTGCAGACTGAAATAGCTGACCCTGCTATCATGATCGGCGCAGGCACATGACACCAGGTCTCGCTCTCTTTCTCTATCTCTCTTTCTCTCTCTCTCTTTCTCTCTCTCTCTGTTGACTCGGAAACTGGGACACTGAGAAAAATTCCTGCAACACTCCATAATGCACTCCGATTTGAATGCCTGCGTTATATTCCTGCTGGTCTGTCTCAGCCCCAGCCAGCGGGTTACACAACAAAGCAAACCAGAACAGTGTTTCCTCCCACAGCATCGATTGTTTGCTTTACAGCCTGCACCAGCTGAGACTAGAAATATCTCTCCAGCACATGCTGGAATATGGAACTGATGTTTTATTGTGAGCTAAAAGGGTTTAATTATAATCATGTGGCCGACATTTCAAAGGATTCCCCCCCCCCGCCCCCCCCCCCAGCCATGACAGTCACCTTAAAATCTCCATTAGAGGCGGTGCGCTCATCACACGGACACCTAGAAAACATCAAGGCTGCAGACTAAGAGCCAAAGAATCAATTCAGCATGTCCTCTGATTGTTCTAATATTTGTCATAGTCTTGTGCTTTAGCGGCGCCGTCTGCTGCTTGTGTTTGGACACTTGGAACATTGGAGACTCTCATGACTATTAGTCTAAAAAGGAATCAAAGCTCTGTAGTATTTGTGCATAGTTTTGTCCATGTAAATATTATAAATTGACTTCCATTTATACGTCGTAGTGCTGTTAGGCATTTGGTATATTTATGTTATTTTTAGCCAGACAGTTGTGTTACGGTAAATATTGTTGGAGGGTTGTTTTTATTGTCTGACAGGATGGTTGTCTGGTGATTTCTTTTCCAAAAAAATCAAACCGAAGGCTAGCAATTAGGAAAAAAGGAACTGAACTGAGCTGAAGTTGATGCAATGTAATCCTCGACGTTCTGTTTTTTTTTTTAGTAGCTCCACCAAGGAGAGGGACATGGGGTGGATTATGGGCAATTTAATGACCACCCCTTTAAACTTTCACACACCATGCAGGGTCACGCTCTTCATTCCAATTTGGTAGTAGTTATGATACAATGTTGCCTTAAGTTATTTTATTTTAAAACTTGTGAGGTTAAAGGTTCAACATCCATTAGTTAGTTAGTTAGTTAGTCACTTCACACCTTGGTTAAACAGTTTGGAGAATTAAATATTTTCAAAATAAAGGACTCCTAAATTTAACATGTTTTAAAATGTACATTCAGTTACTTTTTTGTAGGATATCCACAAAAACATCGACTTAAAGTATGTGAAGAAGGTAATGAGGTTTTGTATCCACATATGGGTTTTGTGTACATATATTTTTTTCTTACTCTTTTTGATTGGACCTATTTTTCAAGTTATGCCTCAGAATCATATTGGAATAAAACTTCTGACTTAGGTTTTGGTTTTCATGTTCAAACCCAGGACTATCGGCGGCCAACATGCGTTTAGCCCCTTCAAAGTTTGCAGTTGTCATTTTTTTTTTTTTTTTTTATTGAAATAAATGTAGCTGTCATTCTTTTAAACTAGTGTTATTCGCAGTAACAAATTTGTTCTAGACCACTTCAACAACAGTTTGGTTTCTACATTCATTTTAAATTAAGAATTTGATTTTGTTTAACCCTGGATAGAAACCTCTTTCGGGGAAACTTTTATTCATTTATTGCAAACAACTTTTGTTGTTTTAACAGTAGAAGTGCTTTACTTACAACCAAATCTTACCCAAGACTGTGCAAGTATGGGGCGTTATCCCATCTCCACTAATAACCTCCATATCTAAATGAAGCTTGTAGTCATTGTCACTACTTTTGAAGATTAGGTCATTGTAAGTGGGGGAGCATTTACCAAAGTTAATATACTTCTAAACCATAAATCTGTTAAAAGAAACAAAAAAAATAACCAAAAACATGTTACATGATCTAGATAAGCTCAAAACTACACATCAAGGGTAGTGCTGCGTAATTCATTCAGAAAATATTTAATCTCTAAACTTGATCTGTGAGATGACTTTAGTGCTCTAATGGGTTTTGTAGGTTTCGAGCCTCGTATGGTTATAGGGTTCGTTTAAGCCCTGGGTCATCCCTGCTTATAAAAGAGAGGTTTTTTGTTTTTGTTTTTGTTATTGTTGTTGTCTAAGAAGTTTATAGTAATTTACTGTAGATCTTGTTGTTTCTCCAGGTTGGCATGACTTGTTTACACTGAGGTGCTGAAGATCTAGGAAGCATCCAGGACACATACTAAGATACTATAATTTAAATTACAGCAATATTAACATTGTAGAAATAAACAACCTGCTATTCACCGTGAAATAAAATAGACTGCTGTTCCTAACTGGAATATTTTGGATAAATTATCATTCTTCCATTTTTACCTAAGCCAAGCACAATTTTATGTAGTAAGAGAAACATAATAGCAACCGTGATGATAAAATATAGCAGTTCGTATACTCTTTTTTTTATTCATAAATAACTCTGAATTACTGCTATTCAATTTGACAGTAACATTTTTTTCCTAACTTTGACTTGAAAATCAAAATACATGAGCTAGTGGTACCTAATAATAAATAAATAGTATTGTTAAAAAGTATAGTTTCAAATTTGGTTGAAGATCACTCTGAGCTCTAAGTATTTTCTTCTGCTCCAACAACAAAACAACAAACCACTTTTTGCATGTGCAGGAAAACGTGAGACAATTTTTTTATTATTCTTTTTTTTTTTTTAGATATAATTCTGCAAAATTAAAAAAGAACTTCCTGCTACTCCTGCTGACTTCAGTAAACTGTGCTTTCCCAACAATTAAAACTGCCTTCTCCTTTGTGCAACTGTGTGACATTCTCCAGCAACATGGAAGGGGGGATGTCTGGATTCTGTTAAAAGATTTCCATATCAGCTGCTTTCATTTAAAAAAAAAAAAAAAAAAAGTATAAAACGAGGATATTAAGTGTCCAGCTTTAAAAAACGTGCGCAAGCCTGCATCTGAATGGACATTTATGCCATATAAATCACTGGGCGCATGTATGACACTGGATATTTCATTAGTTGTTCCTCAGAATTCAATTGCACTTAAAGTCCAACATCGCCCTCTAGCGGTCTTGTTTTTCTTCTTAAAAGTGCTTCAGAAGAAGATGAATGATTACATTTGAAACTCTATGTTTCAGAGCTCAGTTTAAGCTGACGTTAATCTATAAGCATGCCAGTCAGTTTAAGAACCAAAATTCACAATTGCAAATAAACAACCCGTGATGACGATGGAGTGGCACCTGGCGTGGCTTAACATCTCAGATCAAAATAGAGCCATCAGATTGAGAGTTCGCAGCGCGCTCCGTGCAGTCAAAGTGAAGTTTTTCCCATCGGTGGGAAGTGCAGTTGATGAATAAACCTGACCATTAAGCTAGGGGAGGGTGTTGGGTGGGTGATTTCCTCTAAAACAATTCATCGTCCAGACACCCCTGGTGGAAAAAAAAAAAAAAAAAAAAAAAGAGTGTCTATACTTTCTGTTTGTCAGCAAGACGCGCAAAAAGACAAAAGAGAAGCTGATGGGGGTTTTCAAAAACCGAGTGCAATTACTGAGCAGGCCCCATAAACTAATTTAGGCCAGACGTCTGGCCATTTCTATAGCTTTATTGGACCGCGCTTCTTCCTGCTTTAAAGCAATTCCTGGTGCAAGTTGGACAATAAATTAGAAATCCGTCGAAAACGCCCTCGCCCGATCATAAACACTTTATTACTCATATAAAAGTCACCTTTAAAAATGTTTAATTTTAGAAAAATATGTGATTCTTATCTCGTGGTGTTTTTGTCAAAAATGCAATGAGGGATATTTTTGATGGGGAAAAGAATCAAATCACTAACATAAGAATCATGTTTTTTTTTTTTATTGTCGTAAATTATAAATATGGAATAAGCCTTTTGGGAATATATCGCACCCTCTCAGTTAAAGAAGCTGTACACACACACACATACATTTTTTTTTTTATGTAAACATTGTTTATAACCCTTGTCGCACAGATCACATTGGGGTGTGCGTGTGTGTGTGCTCGGAACCAGAACAGTCAAAATGTATTGCTGCAAGTGGATATATTTTGCTCCAGATCTTAAAATAGGCGAAAAATACACGCACACACCCACACACACACTCACACACTGGCACGTTTCATATCGCATCAACTTCCCAGTGTGCAGCTGATGAGGCTAAACAAAAATGAAAACCAGTTTGTATGGCTTGAAGTTATCCGGTGCTGGATCTCACCAGTACAAATTCCTCATATGTGATGCATGTGTGTCCGATGCTGTCACTTACAATCAAAGGCCCATTTGAAAAATGGCTGCACAAAATAACTGTGAGATAGTTCAGATGGGTTTTCTTTTTGCCACAGAAAAAAAAAAAAAAAAAAAAAAAAAAGCAGAAAAGAAATAGAGTTTAAATGACGTCCTTGCCGCTTCTCTCTCTGTTCATCTTCTTCATCTTCATCCTCCGGTTCTGGAACCAGATCTTCACTTGTCTCTCCGTTAAACTGAGTATGCGAGCCACCTCGTAGCGCCGGTCCCTTGTCAGATACATGTTGTAGAGAAACTCCTTCTCCAGCTCTAAAGTCTGATATTTAGTGTAGGGGCAGCGCTTCTTTCTTGTCGAGCGGGCGTGGATCCAGTTGGCAGCAGGGTTATCTAGAAAAGGAGATACAACATGAGGTGATCTCGAATGTGACTTGAGTTTTTAAATAGCGGATTTGTGATAGCCTGAGTGTGGAAATTAAAAAAGAAAAAGAAAAAAGAAGCGGAACACAGGTAGATACATACAATTATTAGGTGTGATTGGATTAAATTAATTTCATCTTCCTGAGAAGATTGTTGCTGAATTAGCGCATCATATTTGGGTGACTTTATTGCACGAAAAAGACCAGAGTTCCCTGTAATAACCTTTTCAGGGCGGCTTTCCCCCCCACCCCCATACGCAGCCTCAGTATAGTCCCAGACACTTTTATAGGTTAGTAAAACCTCCAGTTTTACACACCCAGCTCATCCAGTTCTCCTAGTTGTAAATCAGCACCAGCTATTTCTATTTTTTTTTTTTTTCTTAAACTTACTTGGGTCAAGTTGTTGTGGCTTTTCGTCTTTGGGATCGCCATGACTCGAAGCCTCGCTCCCACTCCGCTCCCTGCTCGCCTTTTCCGGACACTCCGCAGCTCCACAGGAGAACTCCGCGGTCACGGGTCGCGCCTCAGCTCCGGTCCCAGCTTCAGTTTCCTCCAGCGGGTCCCCGCCTGTAGGCTTCCCGGGCAGGAGGAGCTCCGGCTTAGTCCCATACGGTCTGCTGCCGGAGGAGTGGAACCCGGCGAAGGAAACGTGGCTGGAGATGGGGTCCATCCAGGAGCGCACGCCGACGTATCTGCTGTCCGATGCGGGCAGATGGGACTGATGGTGGTGATGGTGGACATAGGGGTGATAAAGTCCCTGAGGGTGCATCGAGGACCAGGACGGGGTGAAAACGGCGGACTTCGGTGAAAAGCTGCAGGAGGAGAAGTCTGCGCTGTCCCCGGCACCTGGCGGCGGCCTCGGGGTCATGGTGTGCGGCGGCTGGATGAAGCGAGCACCGTACATCTCCTCCGGCTCCTGCCCCATCATAGCGTCCACAAAGCAGTTACTGAGAGCGCCGCTGGAAGACATTTTTCCATCCCTTCCTTACTCATATAAAAAGGGTTGCGCTGTAAACGGGAAGCTTCCCTCTATGAACAATCATAGTATTTTTGCTGGCCTGCATCTTACAGGGATTGGTTGCATGGATCACGTGGTCATATTTACCAATACAGCCAGTGAATAAATCCTCCCCCTTTTTTCATCAGGTTTAATTTAGATTTTCATTGTAGGAAATCATAAAAAAAAAATGCGATGGAAATCAACATATGTATTCTAAGAAATCAGACATTAAATAATCTAAATGTAAGATAAATACGAATTGTCCCGTGTATGTCTAAGAATACTCTTATAATATCGCCCCGACATACCCTGAATGCCTGTAAAGCTCTTTATAGACTTACAAAGCCCTCGTAAAAGAGATGTAATAACACGCTGTAAAGTAGCAGACGCCGTTTCCGTTCACAATGCGGTGTATGCATTGTTAATATTTGGCAAGGAAAAGTACATTTTGTTGAACTCTATTATATTACGGCTTGGTTTCGTTTTTCCATACTAAGGGAGGCAATAGCAGTGGCTGAAATTATTGTATTCATTCAAGGAAGAGCAATAATGCATCAATAAATGTTTTATGAGGTGTGTGTGATAATACGTCGTTTTTCCCAAAAGGGCTGTGTCTGTGTTTAGATGTAAAAACAGCTTTTTCTTCTTTGTTTTTTTTCTTCTTTTTTTTTTTTCTTCTAAATGTAATTTTAATTCTTAGGCTAATATGAAGCAAACTATGTTTACCCCAATTCCACAAAATGATGTTATTTTATTAAAATCTATTGAATTGCTACATGAGAGTAATGTTTATGAATCTTGCAAAAGTAATTTGGGAATTTTTGTAATTTATAAAACATATATATATGTATATATATATATATATTTAATATTTTGTGTCCACGTGTGAATTTATTTTTGGATAAATAACAAAAACAAGATGAATATCTCGGAGTACACGCAGAACTTTCTTATTCCAAATGAATTCGTGCTTTGATATAACCCATTCTAACGCTGTGTTTATGGTGTATTAGTTAGGTTATAAACAGGATTAACCATCAAAGCATTAGCGTGTTTTTTTAATTACAGGATCCCCGCCTCTCTGCATTCCCTTAGCTTCTTTATTCAGAAACAGACCGATGTGTTTTCTCTGCGACAAATCGCATCGGAAGAACTTTATTTTTGTCCTTACCTTTTTACTTTTCCGGGCGATTTTAATTATTATAATTAGGGCAGTTTTATTTATTTGCAAATAAATAAGACATTTTTTTGCGTTCCTGCCTCACATAGAACTTCATAAAGAGCTTGTCTTTGCGAGATGGGTTATAGTTTAAATAATATTCTACCAATTTTATCTTAGCAAAAGTACTACAAAATGGTGTAACATATGTATTTCTCGCAAATGAAAGTTCGTAGATTTGTACTTCTTTTTTCTTTACATAAATTTATTATATTTATATTTCTTTAACTAAACCATTCTAGCGAAGCTCTCTGGTGCGGAGAGCAAAAACCTAACATTTCCTTTCATTTTTTCGCGCACATATTCCTCCACTTTAAGCAACATCAAATAATCTCTGATCACACGAATGCAAATAAAATCAGCTTCTTTGACCACATATTTATTGCAAGATACACATGCACCAAAACATGCAATAAATCCACAGTTTATCATTGTTTTCCATCAAGGAAACGTGTTTGCATCAAGCAAAAGAAGGGAGGCTTGCACGAAAAGAGCAAAAGAAATGTTTCACAAAAACACGACAAAATGTGCTCCCGTGACTCCACAGCTTCTTCATTCCCACTTTATATCAGGAAGTCTTTTGGTAAAAAGGAAGGAGTGCTTGTTCGCCACGTACTGTTTTAAGACCAAAAAAGTGCTCTACCCTGTGTTGAAATAACACAAACACATGACGCCACGCAACACAGGAGACAGTCACAGCTTTGTTGAAAGTTAAGATAAACGTCCAAATGCCACGAAAAGCAGAAAAAATAAAAATAAAAAAAAATAAAAAGAGCTATAACCAGTGGCGCGTGGAGGCTCAGGAAAAGGTGAGATTCGAGGTCAGTTCCCGGATGCGGTTTTCCCGGTTCATTTTCTTCAATTTCATCCTGCGGTTCTGGAACCAGATCTTGACCTGTCTGTCGGTCAGGTTGACGCTCCGGCTGATCTCTAGGCGGCGCTCCCGGGTCAGGTACATGTTGAATAGGAACTCCTTCTCCAACTCCAAGGTCTGGTGCTTAGTGTAGGGGCACCTCTTCTTCCTGCCGCTCTTCGCCGTGAGCCAGTTGTTCGTCAGCGCGTCACTCTTGCAGTCTGCAGATTAAAGAGAGAACAAACGAGGCAGATTGCACACTGCTGAGCACAAACATCTCACCTGCTGCTTTTGGATCTCACCTCTGGGAAATAAGACGCAATGTAAATGCTTTCCCTGAATAAGAAAAAATAAATTAGAGGAGGTGATTGCAAGGACTAAAAATAAACCCATGGTGTTGCGTTACCTTTACTTTTCTTTTGATAAAATCTATTTCTGAAAAGTTCGAATTAAACATTCCAACTGCTGTTTAGCACTAATTAAATAACTTAGTATAAATAGTCAATCAATTAATTTGCGAAATTAATTACAAGTTCAATTTGAGAAAATAACCTTAAAGATGTGTGATGGTGTATATTTCTAAACAATAATAGACAGGAGACAGAGGGGTTCATGTAGCATGGTAAGAGCATTCAGCTGCCCATTATTGCAACCTGAGAAAGACTATCATTAAACATTACGACTTTAGGGCTGTTTGTGTTTTATACTTGCTTTTATGATGCTACTGGAGCCTCCTCAGAGCTGCGGATAAAAGCTTTTCATTTCACTGCAGCCAACCCACCTTTCCCTTCCTTCTGCAACTCGGGGCTGGACGCTTCGGTTTTCTCTTCAGAGCCGGACTTTACTGGGTCCGGACTCTCCCCTCGGTTCGGCGTGCTGGTTATCGTTTCTGGATCCCGGACGTTCTTTTCCGCTTCTACAAAGCCAGAGGAGGAGGAGGAGGAGGTGGCGTGCTGCGGTTTCGGAGTGACCCGGCTGAGCTGCGCGAGTGTCGGGTTCGGGCTCGGCGGCTCCTGGCAGTAGTTTTCTGGGTGCTTCCCGTTGGCGTAAGTTTGACTCAATCTGAAGTAGCCCGGAACCGGGATCTCCGGACCCTCCACGGCGCAGGGTTCTCCAATGACGTTCGAATATCCCTCTTTTTGGACTCTCTTATCTGAGTACATGCAGCAGTTGCTCTCTTCCTTGATGCTCTGTGGAAACGTGCAGTTTGACATCTGCTCTGTTCTGCAGGTTCTGCTCGGATCAGTCCAGGTGTCCATCTGAGGTATGTACGAGTGGACGCTCATGGCCGTGTTTTGGGGTCCAACCTCCCCCCTTTTGCCGAAAGACGGCAGGAGTCCACAGGTTTGCATTCCGTAGGTCCCGTGCATGTCCGCGCCGGATGGCATGTACATGCTGCTGTTGGAGTAGAAGCTGTCTGTCCTGCAGGCTCCGATCAAAGAGTCCACTAAGAACGGGTTGGTCGCAGGTGAACTGCTGGGGAAAGACATCTCTATTTTTTTTTTTTTTTTTGTTGGGTTTCAGTTCTTAAGAGAAGAGAGATGTCTTTTTGTAAGCTGACATGTCTACGAAAAACAATCTGTAAGTCAGGATGCCTGCGGACCACATGACAAACCCACCAATGAGATTTGAAAATGGCCTTGAGACGCAGCCTCCTCTGGCTGGACGCGCTCTCTCTGCGGAGGCAGACGTGGTCAACAGCGACACCTATGACGCGGACTTGAAATTGGTTTTGCAGGACTTGAAGGAGGCTGTACGATTACGTTGAAAAGAACATGTAAAATAAAAACAAAACGTGGAATTTCACAAGCAATGCTTATTTCTCTTCGATATCTCTTTGTTTTACAAGAACAGTGTGTAAACGTTGTTTTTACGCGCAAAGACTAAAACTATGTATATTTTCCTTTGTGAGTAATAGAGTAGTACCAGTGTGGATGATGTGTGTGTGCGTGTGTGTGTGTGTGTCAAAGTGTGGTGTGTGTGTGCGTGTGTGTGTGTGTGTGTGTGCCGCGCGCGTGTGCTTGTGCGTGGTGTGTGTTCTGCAGTTTAAATGGTGCATTGGTGACAACACATCGTAAGATTATAATTAGTTAAACGTAATAGCAAATTAAAAACATTTAATATTTCACCATGGTTTCCAAAGTCTAAAACGAAAAAGAGCTCACACCAGCTCACATTATGTGCATTTGAAGATATAGAGATATTAGCTAATATTCAATAAATTAAAAACAAAAATGGTAAAATGCTGATACACCTTTTTGCTTAGACGTTTAATTTATCTAATTTGTGAGACATCGTCTTTGGAAATATATTTAACAAGCCATAGAGGCTGAAATATGCCCACACGTTACCCCAAACAAAAAGGCACAAACGAACCGCAGAGCTTTATGCGACTGGCGCTTTGGGTTTTCAAAGCCTGAAGGTACCCCTGGTACTTTGTCCACAGAGAACGGCTTTATGTTATTCATGTCATAAATTAGATCATTCTTATTTCTATCTAAGCCTAATTTCACTCGTTGCGTTAAAAATAACCTGATGGGAGCAGCGGGGGTGCGCAGTATCAAGAGCTTCATTGTTCAGCCTTTAAGGAGGGCGAATGTGAGCACGATGAAGTGTTTCCACTAAAATCAGCGCTTAGTGATATCTGAGCAAATGTTAGAATATAGGCCACAATGGCTGTGACTTGTTCCAGTATTACGAGCAATGATAACAATAGAAAGCAGAATCACGCAATTTAAGACGTAGTGGTAAGATCTAATAAAATAACGGCAGAGGTATTATAGATATATTGAATCCTATCTACAGGCAGTATTAATAGTTTGCGAATAAAATGCCGTGGGTCAATTTACTGCAACATCGCATATAAACAGAGTATTATATTTTTAATGAGGAGACAACATTAGGCCAAATATGTTTCACTTTTAATAAGAACTTGTTCCATATTGATTATGTTACCCTTTCAAGATAACGTGTAAACAAACCTCTATTATGTGTTCATATATTTTCCAAGGAAAGCCATAAAATACACTTAAAACATACATAAGATTGATTTTGATAACTGGATACAACATATCCAGTTGTCTCCAGGATACAACTGGATATGTTTTTTTTTCTTTTCATTAAAAAAAAATGTAAATGAATGAATATGTCAAAGTTTTACTACTGTTATTAATATTATTATTATTATTATTATTATTATTGTTAAGAATAATAATTATAATGTAAAGCAAAATGTCTAATATAATATAATATAATATAATATAATATAATATAATATAATATAATATAATATAA
>CAEGAE010071384.1:0-17438 GCA_903067095.1 Girardinus metallicus | reverse complement strand
TATATATATATATATTCTCATTAACTTTACCCAGCTTCCCTGTAACATCTGAAAATAAAAGCATTCCCATTGCATAATGCTGCCACCACTATGCATCACCCTGCGGATTTTCTGTTCAGAAGGAAACTGTCTTCACATAATGAATGAGTCACACAAAGAACAGAAAGTTTCCTTTTGCTAACATCTGACCAGAGCATCTTCGTCACACATTAGCCGCTTCCCCAACATGGTTTGAGACAAACAGAAAACTAAATTCAGCTTTCTTTGAACGTCAGCTTTCTTCCATTAAAGCCAGATTTTTGGAGGCCACAGCTATTTTATTTTATTTTGATAAGCATGTTTTGCTCGGACCGCAGTTGTGCCAAACTCCTCAACTTTTTCATTTAATGAATTCAACATTTTCTTTTTGTGAGCTGTTGATGCCGTTTCATTAATGTTCCCTAACAAACATCTAAGGCTTTCACAGAGTTATACTGAGATTAAACTAAACACGATTCTGTTTGTAATTCACATCACAGTGTGTTGAATGTTGAATAACATGACAAAATGTGACAAGACTCAAAGGGATCGGATACTGCTGCAAAGGCAGCTTTCAAAAGGTCGAGAGGAAGATTTGTAATCCCAAACTGACCTCATGAGTTTACACTTCCGCTCAGTATTTAAATTTGTAACTATTTACGCTCCTATCAAACCAGCGATAGAAGAAATTGATTTCAGCTGCTTTCCTTTGACATGTTGTCTTCCTTCACCTTGAGCAGCGTCACAGTGTTTGTCTTCTTACCAGCAGCTAATCCATGAAGACAGAAACTTGAAGATCTCCACATAGTTGCACTTTTTGCAAATGTCCTTTTTTATCTCACTCCCTCTCCAGAGGGAGTATTAGTTGTTGTGCAAGTTTTATGAATGCTGATAGGATAAGTTGGCCTCCAAAGCAGCTGACGGAGCAGGTTGAGTCTTAGCATTTTCACTTGTCACGCATCAACGACTGCGTAAAATGTTTTTGGAAGAGTCTGAGACATCGTTTAATCATGGATGTCTTTAGTTTAACAAACTTATTGGGAAAAAAATTGTTTTTTAAACACTTAGAGGATCACAACCGGTCTGAGATCAACAGGAAGTCTATTCAAACACAATAAAAATAAGCATCACATATTTGTGAGCTAGGTTTAAGTGTACCTCGCCTGACAAACAACAGGCCGCTCCGCTTGAGTCAGCAGCAGCGTTATGAAATTTAGAAAAAAAAAATCCAAAACAATCAGATATAAACTGTATAAAATGAACACAAATAAGGATATTATTTGTTCAGTTTGATTAAAATGCTTAAAAAGGTTTAGAAGAAATAAATATTTAACTTTCCAGACGTGCTGTAGGACTGCATCTAAAGATTACTTCAATAATCAAAAATTCAGCCGATTATCCTGATGATTAATCCAAAAACATTCTGGCTTATTATACAGATTTTTCTTAAGCTTTTATTATACAATATTAGAAATACATTAATAAATGCAAATAAACAATTAATTTTAAAAAATACAGCAACATAGCATCCCTCTAGTGAATGCTAATTTGGGCTGATCTGGAGATTATTTTTTGGATCAACTGATTAATAATTGTGGACAGTAAAAGCTGCTTAATATGAGACTTTTTTTGTTACAGAATTCGAATCAGGTGAAGCTAAAACAACTTGAGAAGTTCTGGATGGAGCATCTTTACAGACAAAGTTTTTATTTGATCTTCAATGTAATGTTTATGTTTTTGTACAGATTTGGCTTAATGTTTCTGTTTGATCTGAGTGTGTTGCAAATGTCCTTTTTTAGAGCCTGTATACTCTAGTTAATTAAATCAATTGCTGACTCAATTATTTCAATAATCGATTCATCACGATTAATCGTTTCAGTCCTAATGTGATGCTAACTTTGCCTTTAACATTAAAAGATTCAAGCCACTGCCAGCTCTTGGTGCTGAAGGCCATGACATCAGCCCTCTGTCTGACATGAAAAGATCTTCAGATTATTGGATTCAGGTGCTTCAGTTCACAGCAAGCAGAAGCCACAGAAAGGATTCAAGGCCAGGAGAGGGGGAGTCGTGTGGCGGTGGACGGAGGAGCTTCCCACAAGTATCCAAGGAGACGGGTGAAACTGAGATACGGACAGAAAGCCACATTTTCTCTCTGCTCAGAGACTCTGCTCTCACTTTATCATGTTTCTCGGTAGCCCCTCCTTATGCGTTAATCACGCATATTCACTCATATAAAAGCTTAGAGCTCTAATGTTCGTCAGGAGTTTTTAGTTTTGCAAAAGAGTTTTTTTTGGGGGGGAATTTTGATATTGCATTTTGAGGCTGGGTTTCTCTTCTGTTAGAGGATTTTCGGATATGAAGGAAGGATTTTTTTTTTTTTTAGTATGCACTTTTGTTTTGGAAATGCGAACCTGTAACTGCTTTTTGCTTGAATAAATCTTCCTTTGTTTTTCTTTGTTGTACCACAAATCCTTGCATGTGAGAGTTTTTGTTTGGTAAGTGTCTTGCAATTTATAATACAAGTTTCTGCTTCCTGGGTAATTCCTGGGTAATTACTAAAGAGCACTTGCTGAGGTTTTACAGTGATTTAGTTTAACCCCTGCGGGTTTAAACTGGTGCGACTGCAGAGAGACAGTCAGAAAACTCTTAAATAATTAGATATAAAAGTCATTTTATATCTAATTATAAAGTGATCTTTATAATTAGAGACCTTTTAAGGCCTCTTATCACTTTAAATCCAAATGAGCTGCTGCTGGCCATGAATCTCCACTTCAATATTTACACTGGCACGTAAAAATGCACATTTATACAACCATACATCTATGAAAAGCAGAAGTAGAACTTCCTGGGAAACCAACAAGGATGCTCAGTGGTTTCTGAATGATAAGTCTACAACATCAAAAACAAAACTTTTTTTTCCCTTTCCCAGCAGCCATTGTACGGCAGATACAGCGGTAAAACCAGCTGACCAAACGTGCTGGAGTTCAGTGTGGGTTACTAGGTGACAAGCTGGGCTTTGCTGGGGTTGCTAGGTAACAGCACAGTACCCGTCAATTGTCGCTTCACAATCAGCTGGTTTTTGAAACGGCTCATTTTCCAGACACCAAAAAACATTAACTTATTGACTTAGTGGGTGTTTTTTAAACACTTGGGATGTTTTTAAAACAGTTGAGACCCAAATGGAAGTATGGGTCCCGTTTAATGGCACTAGACCAAATTCCTCACAGTCTTACACTTCTTAACCCAGTTTCAGTAGTTTCAGCAATCTCCTAAGACGTGTTTTTTTGCATGGCTGCAGATCATCTTCTTTTCCATGGTTACAGTATCTGTCTTCCAACATGACTGTTTAAGAAATGAGAAACAATTAACTGAATCAGTTAGGGTTAAATGTAATTTGCTGCCAGCAGAAACAGTAATTATCCAATGGGAGGCCCTTATGTATTTGCTTAGTTAAATCCTGGTAAGGAACTTTCTAAACCCAGTTGCAAAATGAAAAGCAATATGTTTTAGGCTGACTGGAGCGGATAGATTTCATCTATCTGATTTAAAATAATCAGATAGATGATTGTTTTAGCAAGTTGAAAACATCCATTACTCGTCATCAATAGACCCAGATTATATTGTTTGTTAAATATAGTGTGGAGTTAAATTAAAACTGAGAATCATCTGTTGTATAACAGATTAAGTTGTCTTTGACAGCTGATCTATGCAACCCACAATCAGCTGCACAAATCAAAATTATTTCCACCTTAAATGTGACATAAATCCTGTACTAGTAAATGAAAAATAAACAAAAATATCTGCAACTTTAAGCCAATCCTTTACTGAAGCAATCATTAATAAACATTTATGTAGCTTTGTCTACATAGTTTTCAAATACTGGTTGGCTTCAGTATCATCCTGTCGTACAAGGAGAGCTGAACATTTTTCATCAACCAGAGTTACTATGTGTTGGAGGTGTAGGTCGGAAACGGCTAAATATTAAAATTAACCAATGAGTTTAATTTTAAAGAAAGCACTACCTTAAAAATGTGTTTGTTTTTCCAGTTGAATTTTACAAGATATAGGTCACACTAAAGGTGTTTTTAAAAGGATTTATTACAGGCTGATCATAAAACCTGGCATTTCACAGGGGGTGAATACTTTGTGGATGCCCATGATTGATCATGTTGTTTTCAGTGGAACCAACAGGAAGTGAGTTTTTATGGTTTACTGTTGTGCTGAGCTGTCAGCTGCCTGTTAGCCTCTCAGGTCAGAGTCTCCTGCAGCGAGGACTTTACCTCGCCGCTATCAGCTCCGCCTTTAAGTGCTGCTTATCGCTGAATGGACCATGTGTGTGTGTGTGTTGTTAATGCATTCCTTCCAGGTAGGAAGGAGTAATTCTAACAGCTATTGAGCACAACGTGAGCGCAATTTATCTTGAATCTAACGTCTTATCTGTGAGGCAATGTTTTAATAATCATTATTAAAACATTGAGTCCAGTTCCCTCTCCATTACTCCTCCCAGGTGAGCAGTCTGATGAGTTATTGATCGTTTTATTAATTATTTGGCTCTAGGTACCTGAACAAACATCTATGAGGAACCTCGCAGTGTTTCCGACTCAGTAAAAAAGGCCCACCTGTGAAAGTGGATTCTAAATTTCTTAAATTGAGTAATATAACTTTTCCCCTGGTTGGTTACTCCTAACTGAGGCTACAGGGCAGTTCAGTTCCCCTTTTCATCTAAGCTCAGCAATTATTTCTGCTCCAGACTTGCTGACTACAGCCATGGTGTCACCATCTTTCACTTCTCCACTCCCTAAAGCTCACATGATTTCTCTCCGATGCGCAACCACAGTGATAAAATCAACACTTTATTCTCCTACTTGCGTCTACTTACATATACAAGCAGCAGCTAGGAGCCTGTTGGCAACGTACGGCGCAATACAGGTGGGAAAGATGGGCTGCACCATGTAGTTGGAGAACGTGATGGCGATCACGGCCTGGCTGGTCGGCTCGATGATCAGCAGGGACGTCCACAGACGGATGAAGGCCAGGAATCCACCGAAGGCCTCCAGGATGTAGGCGTAGGAGGCCCCCGATTTGGTGATGGTGGTCCCCAGCTCGGCATAGCACAGGGCCCCAAAGACAGAGAAGATCCCCCCGATGGTCCACACCACCAAGGAGAGGCCGTAGGAGGCGCTGTGGATGAGGACGCCCTTGGGCGAGACGAAGATCCCTGAGCCGATCATGTTCCCCACGATGAGGCAGACCCCGTTCAGGAGGGAGATCTCCTTCTTCAGCTTCATGGACTCCTCGGAGCTCTCAGATTTAGCAGACATTGGGCCCCCATTGGTCACTTCCTCCGTGGGAGATGGAGTGTAGGACGCCATTGTTCAAGTTCAAGTTAGCAGTTTCTTAGGTTGGTGTTGGAGTCCCAGAGGCAACTTTTTTGCCCAAAAATGGAGTTGAAGATAAAATTACTCCCCTTGGTTATCTTCGTTTATCTCCCGCCATCTGCGAAGGAAACACACAAGAACGTATCAGTGAGGATGCAAACTGATTCCCGGCATCAAAAACACCCAACAAACTCTAAAACCTCATGAAGGCCAGCCAAATAAAAACATATTTCCCACGCCAAACGAAGAACAAACACACATGAAAACATATTACACCACCGCTGTGGACACTGCTGGATTGGAGAGCAGTTTTGTGGATTGGAGACCCATTAGGGGCGCGCAGCAAATGGCCTTTTAAGGTTGAGTGTATTTACAGAGAGACGGGGAGGGGAAGCAAACACGCTCCTCGTTGGTAACCAAAAGCTGAGGAAGGAAAACTGACCGAGACGCACGTTTGAGCCTCAGAGCCGCCCACGCACTGAGAGTGTCGGCACAGGGGATACAGGTCACATGATTTCCAAAGTTCATCATCCTCAGCAGGCAAAGTCTGATGATGATAATGATGATGAGGCAGACATCGCAAGAAGCAAATCCTTTCACATTTCTGATTGGGTAATCAGCTCTGACCTCCAACAAGTGATTACCCTTATACGTTTGATTGGTGAAAGAAGTGAAAGAAGTGAATGCAAATGTATTTGCTGAATGTTCTTCACGTTCGTCACACAGAGGCTGAATGCAAATACATTTGCATGGAAAACTAATACTCCACTGTACCCAGAAAACACTGTCCCCACTGTGAGACACGGTGGAGGCAGCATTACGCTGTGGTGATGCTTTTCTTCTGTAGTGACACAGAAGCTCTTCAAAGCTCCTTGGCAAATGGATGAAGATAAATACAGGGCCAATGCTGAAAGAAATTCTGTTAGAAACTGCACAGATTTGAGTCTGGAGCTTCCAGCAGGTCAGTGACCCCCTAACACACAACCAGAGCAACAAGGAAACGGCTTGCATCAAAGCATATCCATGTGGTACAGTGGTTCAGTCAGCCTAGATCTAAATCCCACTGGGAATCTGTGGCAACACTTGAAAATAGTCATTTACAGATGCTCTTCATTCAGTCATTAACTCAGCTTAAGACGTTTTGCAAAGAAGAATAGGCAAAAATGTAAGTATCTAGATTTGCAGAGCTGGAAGAGACGTATAACGACATGAAGTGACAGGTGGTTCCACAAAGTGTTGACACAGACTCAGACCAGGTTTTATTATAAGTTTCGAAAACATCATTTTCCTTCCACTTCACAATCAAGTGCTTTTGCTGGCCTAGCTCATGAAATCCCTTTAAATTACATTAAAGTTTGCAATTACAAAGTGATAAAATTTGGAAGCATTCAACACTTTCGTAGGGCGCTACATGTCTGGAATTTGATCACTTCTTATCCACATTTTAGCCTTTATTTCCTCTTGGTGAAAAGAATCAAAGGTGAAAAAGGATAGAAAAGAGTTCCTCAAATGGACCGATTAAGGTTTAAAGATTCATTCAAATACAATAAACACAAAATAAGGAAATTATTTGACCAGACATTGAAGAGGGTAATCAGGCCTGATTTGAGCATTGACAATGACAAGATACCTTACTCGACTCCAGAAACTGAGAGCGAAGGTGAAAAACAGCTGACAGAGAATCTCAGAAGGAGACAGTAAAAGCCTTGGACGGCTCAGATACCTCGAGGGAGCATCAGACCAGCAGCACGTGGCTTCATGAAGGAGTCTCTGCGAAGAAGGACAGTGCACTGAGTGCCCGTTCATGTGCCAAAGACACAGGGAGGTGAGGCTCTCACAGAAACAGAGAGCAAGGTCCAAAAGCTGCTCTCTGATAAGTACGTGAAGGTTACATCCTGGAGCCAGAATAATTCCTCTCCACTCAACCATTCACCAGCAAATCAAAAACAAACCGTGGATCGGTTACATTGACTTTATGTTATCATTATCCCTTTATTTCCTATGTGGCAGCTCAGCTGTGACAGCTGGACCTGACAACACCTGGCTGTCCGAATCCAACAAATCTGCACATCTCAAGTCTTACACCTTAAAAACAACACAAATCCAAACACAATCCCTATAATTCTTAGCAACACACGCAGAAACCAATCAAACATGTGTGCAGTGACACTGCAAGTTAATAAATGATGGGCTAAATGGAGCCATTGTTGTAATCTACTATCCTCTATCAGCTTCTCCTGTTTGAATCATTAGGAAAAAGGTTCGATATGTCAGATTGCAGGCAGCTGTTAGAGGAGGACTCACCTTGTGCCTTTAGGACCAGTCCTGCTGACGTCCTGGAGGCTGGGGTAGCAGCGTGGCTACAAATGAGGTGAAGTCCTGTTTCTGTTCAGTAATGGGAGCCAGTTTGAGATAACATTGTTCCTCCTCAGTGTTACAGTCAATAATAAGCCCCCCTCCTGTGTGTTCCTCCTCTCTTCTGCCTTTGTGCTGCTGTTTCCTCTTGTTTTGACTCTGCTCACAGCCGCTCCTCTGCCCAGCTGATGATGCACTTGTGGCTTTTATTTGCACTTCTGCTTTCTGACGCGTTAGCAGGAGGAAAACTGACACACTGTGTCTTCTTTCAGTGAGTTTCGGTCGGACAGTAAAAGGCCTGTAATGAGATAATTGTTATTTAATACAAGTGTTTTAATAAAAGTCAATGAGGAAACTTATTGACGAAAGCCAAGCAAGGTCCTACGTCAGGTGAACGACAGATGCACTCAGGCGGGGTCCCTTTAATAATAACGTCCTGAGATTTAAAAAAATATATATATATTAAAGAAACTACTGGAGATGTTCTTAAAGCAGTCATCTTATAAATGACTTTAGAAAGAGAAACCTAGCATAGAAACTCTAAAATATCCCTAATATTAGCTAAAATTATGTTAAATACTGGACAGTAGGCTTGTACGAAAACGTCAAAAACCCAAATATAAGCCTCAAAATTTGTATTGTTTAATCTGGGTTCATAAAAATAACAAAATTCAAAAGTCAGGTTTTTATCTACCGACAGTAAGTTTTATGACGTAGCCAAAGTGGCGTCATGTTTTACTCAAACTTTTCCCTGTTATAGCAAAAGGACAAAAAAAGTTGGAGTACTATGGCTCCCTCTTGTGGCTTTAAATTGAAGATGAATAACTTGATACCGTGTCGAATTCTTTTGGTAATAGTGTAGATACAGAATATTTATTTTATTTTCTAACATAACATGGTGTTCGAGCTTTTACTGTACATTTATTCATCGGGTAAATACCCGGATTTCCAAGTTGCACGACACAATTTAAATCAGCAGAGTGACGGGATTTGGCCCTATTCCAAACTGACTAAAACAAAATAAATAAATAAATAAACTCAATATATATTTATTAAATAGCACTGCATGATTGGTCAATAATGTGTAACTATGTCTCTTATAAATATTTTAAAGATGAAATTTCATTTCTCAGATGACAAGAAGTCAGAAACTGGGATCCTGATTAGAGAGAAGGATTTTCTCACTAACCCAGATGCCAGAATCCAAGATGGCAGCATTGCATCTTAAACCGTGTCTTTTTACAGCCTGCTTTAGGTGTCACAGTGTTTGAAAGTGGCAGGACTGAAAATAAGTACATTGCCATTAGCTTGTATGGCTAATAATAGTTCATTTTGTTGTTGGAGGCATCAATTAGTGGTTTTGAATCCAAACATAGAGAATGGTTATGTTGGGTTTGATGTTATTCCCACATCACAAAACTCCAGAGGTAAACACATAACAGGAAAAGTCACCATCAGAACTGCTTCCTGCTGCATGACTTCAGTTAATGCTGGAGGTTTGTCAATATTTTTCAACTTCACTCGAGAACCATTGAAGCAAAAAACAAGACTGACAGAAATTTTGCCACAACATCTGCAGCTCCATTTTTTTCTCAATAAATAGAGCACTCACCCTCTTCCTTATCTGTAACTGATCTGAGGATGTGCTCATGTCTTGCTTGAATGGCAGCTTTAATTACTGTAATCAAATGAATTAGAGGCCAATGAAGAGATAGCAGCCGCTTTGTCTTCTAAATTGGGGTTGATTCATCATTAATGGGTTCTAGATGTGTCCTTAAAGATCTTTAACAAGTTTTTACAGTGAATGGCCCATGGCTGATGGCCATAGGCCGGTGATTAATGTGTGCTGATGAGTCATGACCAGGTTACATGTGATCAAAGCTGGGACACCAGAGGGCCTTCATGGTCACCTTCTCTGGGATTCTCAAAACCACCGACTTTCTCACTCTTTGCCGTTTGATTGAGACACGTCTCTTGTCACTCATGAACGCATGTGGACAAACTTCTCACACATGGCTCCTTTCACAGCTTTTGTCCTTCTCTCTGCTCTTGGCCATTCTTTCCCCCTGGTTACTGGTCGTCATGGTTTCTGGATCCCCTACAGGCTCAAAAAAGGGAAGAAAAAAAAGCTACTACGGAGGGGGTTGGCGGATTAAAGGCGGCCATTTTGGGGACAGCTGGACCAGGTTGGTCCCTGTTGCCCCCTGTCCCGTTTCCAGTCACTTTTTTTTTGATGGGGGAGAGGGGGAGGCATTGTGAGAGGATTAGAGCTTCCTGTGTGTCAGCTCATTACATGGGGTGGGAAGGAGGGGATGATGGGGTGAATGCAGAGACCGATGGAGGGAAATGAAAGAGAAAATGAAAGAGACTGCGTATGAAAGAGAGAATGACACGGGGAGAGGGAGGGAGGGAGGTGGCTGCCTCTACAGCTGCACCCTCAATAACACTCATACAGGCTCTGATTATTCTTTTCACACACACATACACACACACACACAGTGCTGGGGAACTGAAACATATTATAAGACATTGAGGGCTTAAAAGACAGAATTAGGAGACAGCCAGCCCAGCTCCTCAAACAAAGGAGACCCCCTGAACCAGCCTCCCTCCTCCAATCCAGACACACAGAGAACTGGAACAAACAAGAGAAAACTGACCAACAGAGTGCATACAAGCTCACAGAGAACAAGAGTCATGCAACCAGAATGCTTAAACAGATAAATGAATTCACAGGAACATACAAAAAAAAGCAACAAACCAGTCTCCACTTTACATTGCCATTGTTTTATTTACTTTTTTTTTAACATCACATGGGAAGCGTGGGAACACATTCTGTCATTGCTACAAGAAAGAGAGAAGGGGGGACAGGGAGAAGGCAACGCATACAAATACTAAACCGAGCAAAGCAGAGAATCCAGTGAGTGCATACGATTTACGAAGCAGTGAAGCACCCTCAAGTGCGCTGAGAGAGAGCAGCGGATCGAGTGGAGGGAGCAGTAAGAGGATGGGGCTCATCCTTGTTGGAGGTTTCAGAACTGCAGATAGCGCCACAAAAAAAAATATGAGGAAAAAACGGAGAAGACATTCACCATCATCGAAAAGGTTTTACTGTAACCACCCGGAGTTGATAATACAATCATCGTGGCAGGGGTGAGTTTGTTCAGCAGATGTTTTGCCGCGTGGGACACAGTGCAACTCAGTACATCAGAAAACACTCATAAAGCAGCAATAAAACAAAGAAAAGAAAACAGTAGCAATAAAAAAAAGGCAACCGCAGTTTTTATGTACAGTTCAGTGACCATTATAAACATGGCCTGTTTTGGTATGAAACTTCTGGACACTCCTTTTCAAAACAAACAAAAAAAAATCAACGTATACTACTTGTAAGAAAGATATTATACAGTACATGCTGAAATGTGTCAGCAAAGTACAAGTGGACAATGCGTTGAAGGGTGTAGGATAAGGCCTCACTGTGGTCTTTGAAGTACAAAAATAGACAGCAGAAATACTACATTCAACATTTTTTTGTCATAGTACTAAAAATAAACTATACCTATTTTTCTTTTTCAAATACTAATTATGAGTTAGAATTACAGACTCTACAAAACAATTCTCATTCTATTAAAAATACATTCCCTTTGTCAGGATCTACTGAAACACATCCTATGTTGTAGTGTCCATGGTGTCAGTGGTCACATCAGAGCCACCACTGGTTGGGAGCAGATCTGTGCTGTCACCTTTCTCAGGGGCCAGTCCTTGCTTTTCCTCCTGCTGTGCGGAGATTTTATTTGAAGTACCGCGGTCCTCTGAGGGATCACTTTCATTGGTTTGAGCCTTGCTAGGGGTAGTCGTCAACACTCCAGGATGCATTTTCATGTGACCCTGTTGATGAGAAGAAACACAACAACTAGTTACCAGTAGGTTTGAATGTATTACTTTAAAGACATTTTACCAAATGTTTAATTGCTTAACTTTACCTTAAGTCCACTTCGGCTGGCATATGCCTTTCCACAGTGGGAGCAGCTGTAGGGCTTGTCGGGTCGAGCAGGTTGAGCATGTGGTGTTGATGCCCCTGCAGGAGTCTCTGGGTTATCCAACAGCTTTTTTAGGGCAACTGAATCCTCCTTCACTGGTGCTTCCTTACCCAGTTCTGGCTCAGACACAGAAAGAGACTCTCTGGATGTAGTAGCATCAATTTTCCCTTTACTACTGGAAGTGTTTCTCCCTCGCAGCTCCTGTTTAACACCACTACTAGTCTCCTCTGACTCTAGCGTAGCCCCAGGGCTGGTGGGCGGTGAAAGCGAAGGTACAGGATCCACAGATGGGGGATCTGCAGTATGACTGGGACTCGTTGCACGGTCATTTGGGGAACGTTGTACATCACTGTTAACTAGTCTGGGTGTAGTATTATCAACACCAGGCTTTGAAACACACAGGGAGAGAGGAGTATCATCAGAAACAGATTCTACCTTGTCTACAACTGAATGAGAGCTAGGAAAGGGTGTTTTGAAAGGACTGGCAGATCCCAGATCAATCTGGGTTTTCTCCTCTGTGGGGCTTTCGGCTGAGGCAATTATTGCAAGCTGCAGAGTTTTATCAGCTCCTGCTGAGGGGGGATTACAGCTTAAAGGTGGACTAACACTTGGAGTTGAACGCTCAGATTCCTCATTCTTGACAGAATCTGAATCAGTAGCTTTGGACTGCTTAAAACTGGATCCTGAGCTGAGAGCGTCCACAGGAGATTTGGACCCTGTTGTTAAGGCAAGTGGAAGGATTTGCACTTTTGATAGGGAGCTAATAGGCTCGCCGTGACTGTCTTTAAAGGTAACGCCTTCTGTTTCTTCTCCATCTTCAGGAGGAATCTCCTCATCAGGTGGTATTTGCCCTCCAAGGTGCAAACGAATGTGGTGTTGTAGAACTAAGGCATTAGTGAACTTGCGAGGACAGAGTGGGCAAGAATTCAGGGCACGGGCATTCGGGGGCCTGGCACGATGAGTGGCCAGGTGTGCCCTAAGGCTGCCCTTTGTGGAGAAAGAACGGCCGCAAAGCTTACAAGGAAAGGGACGCTCTCCCAGATGTGTGGCCTGGTGCAACCGAAGAGCTCTGGGGCAGCTGAGTACACGCATACACACTCCACACTGATTAGCAACCGGGGCTGTGGGCAGGGCTGAAGTGGTAGTTGTAGAACCTGAACCCGAGACTCCCTGACCAGTCACTGCAGCACTGACACTTGGGCTCAGTCCAAGAGCAGCCAACATCTCTCTGCGATAGGCACTTGAGGTGGTAGTCAGGTCACGTACATTTGTATCACCATTAACATCGGCAGAGGTTTGTGAGGAGGTGGAAGGAGAGGAGGCAGAAGGACAGGAGGAGGCACTGCCTTGTGGCTGCTTTTCTAGCTTCTGCACCAGCCGCTGCAACTTGGAAGTGTCTGAGGTCTGGGTGGAGGTGGTGGGAGAGGAGGAGGAGGGGGAAGAGGTGGGCGGTTTTGGGAAAGGAGGGAATGGGAATGGTAGTTGATGAGATAAGGAGAGGTGGGAAGTGGATGGGTGACCTGGAGGCCTGAGAAGTGCAAGGTGGTGGGGGGATGCACCTCCCGGAAAAAGTATCTTGGGGAGGTGGGCAAGTTGGGAGTATGGGGAAGTTGTGTGAAGAGTAGAGTGAGGAGGAGTGTTTTCATCAAACCGCTGTTGTTTAGCTCCTTTATACTGACTAGAAGTAGAAGAGGAAGATGAAGATGATGAAGGCAGAGCAGTGCTAGATGTGCTAGAAACAGCTGCTGATGCTCTGTTTAACTGTAACAGTGAATGGGCTGTGGACAGAAGAGCCATGTCCACTGAAGGAGGCAGAGGTAGAGAGGAAGGTGAGGGCCTAGTTGAACCACCAGATAGTAATCCTAAAGCCATGCTCTCTGTTATACTGGGAACACTTCCTTTCACTCCATTATATGCTTCGTCATCACCAGCCCGCCGTTTTCTTCTCCTTTGAACTGAACCTGGGGCTGATCCACTCTGTGTTTGCTCTGAAAGTGCAGGGGGTAGCAGAGAAAGGGACAGCTCTGGGTTCTGCTCTCTGTGTCTCAGGAAATGGGCTTTGAGGTTTCCTCTGGTTGTAAAACGGCTCAGGCACACCGGACACTGATAGGGCCTTTCACCTGTATGTGACCTCAGATGAATCTGGAGGGAGGAATCACTGCTCAAGACTTTCCCACAGAACCTGCAGACATGTTGAGGGCGTCCTGACGGGGAGGCAGAGATAAGAGATGAGCTTGACTGAATATCTTGTGAGTGGCTGGTCGTGGGAAGGGAAGGAGTTTGGAAACTGATGCCATTGCTGTGACCAAACGAAGAGGTGTTGGATGATTTCTCATGGAGGTAGCGTGGTGATAGGCCCAGGGACAAGGATAGAGGGTGCAGGGAGGCAACAGATGAATTGATGCTGGAAGAAATAGCTAAGGAAGAGGATGATGAAAATGAGCTAGAAGTTGAGGAGGATTGGGGTCTATCTCCATTGATTAGTGAAGTACCTGATTTGGAGATGGCTGGCTGAGGAAAGAGGGAAGAAGGAAGTCCACTCAAAAGGGAGGAAGCTGTGGTTACCGGAGTATTGGTTGAAGGATGTGTAGGTGATGAAGATGCTGTTCCAGTGGACTTCTGGTTGCAGTCTGCACCACTAACTTGTGCATTGTTATCTTGGCCAAAGACAGCTCCTCCAAGCCTGAGGACGTGCCGACAGATCTCTTCTGTAATCTGCATCTGGTGGATTTGCCGCTGCTGCAGGACCCGCAGTTCTTCTAAAAGCACTGCCAGGGTTGGGGGTACCTGGATCTGCCCCTGCTCCCCTGATGAGGTGGAAGACTGCTGCTGACCAGGACTGGAGCTGTCTGGTTGAGGTTGCTGAGAGGAGGAGGAAGAAGAAGACGAGGAAGAGGTAGTAGTGGTGGCAGAGCTTCCCATTGGGGGAGAGGTCATGATGGAGAGAGTGTTAGCTTGGTGGTTCAGGCTGTGGGTACCAGAGGATTGATCCAGGGGAGGAGGTGAGTGTGTCTGGGAAGACAATGATGGGTGAGGAAAGTCAGGGGAGAGGGAGGAGTGGGTATTAGGGAGGGAGGTGGTAAAGGGAGCAATGTGACTGGGCCAGTGGGGAGGAGGTGAGCTCTCACTGGGCAAGGAAGGCGCGTGGAGCCCTCCAGGAGACGGGCGAGTGGCCAGGGGCGGCTGGCAGTCTTGTAGTGAGGTGGGAGATGAGGAGGAAGAACCTGATGAGGTTAGGTCTGATCCCAGAGATGTGGATGGTGACTTTAAGCTCAAGTGGTCATCTGAGGATCGATTAGAAAGAAATAACACTTATTAAAAAACAGAAAATGGGAATTTGTTCACAAGGAACAACTGAGTAAAAACTCTGTTCCCAATATCAACCCACATATCCAGTTACGTTCCAAGACTGTTTATCTCAGTGACTTTAGTTATTGTTTACAAAATTTAGTTTGCAAACTTGTCTACATACCACAAGATACAGTTACAGCTTCAAAAGAAAACGCTCGCCTGGAAATGACCTCCAACAAGCAAATAAACAAGTGGCAGAAACTCACAGTCCACCAGTCTTTGAAATGTCTTGTCTCAATCTGTGCTCCCTGGAGCAAAACTCTTCAAACATCTTGCGCACACAAAAAAGCTCACAGACCACCTTGTTGCTATGGCAGCACATTTTAAAGGACAATGGACATCACCTAGACAACCCATAACCCCTCTTAACCCAGCCCCCCTCCCTGCGGCAGTTACGTCTTTCATCTCCTCATTCACCCTCCCCCCTTACGTCACAGTGGAGGTCGAGGGTCAGGCCATGCTAAGGGTTCTGGGTACTGTCCACATGCTCTGATTGGTCAACTAATCTGACCTCTGCCGCCCAGGGGTCAAATTCTTTCAGAATCTTGAGCACAGAGTGAGAAAGAGTAAAAAGAAAAAAAAAGAAGGGGGAGGGTAACAACAAAGCAGAGACAAACTAACTACTCCCTCCTGGAGAGGTATAGTGATGGAATGAAAGACTGTACCTCGCAGAAATTCCCTCCTTGTTATTTAAAAAGAAACCTGCACCTGCAGGAAACCTATCACAAACTATAAATTTAAACTTGCACTTCTGATTTCGAAAGTTTTAGCTGCAAAACATTGCGCGCGAGAGGTATAAGAGACGTCCTAAATTAACTTGGCAATAATGTGTGAAACCTTTTCTTATCCATCTCAACCCCCCAGCTGTGCAGAAGTATACAGTCAATAGAGCTGGGAAAGAAAAGGGGAGGGAGGAGGCATTGTAAGGGTTGAAAATGGGAAAAGAGGGTGCATGAGGAAGAAAAGTTTAGATGGACTGAAGACAATTCAGGAGTGGAAGATTAATCTTTACCTCAAAAAAAAAAAAGCACTGCCTTCCCTTCCCCCTGACCACGCAGGTTATTGTGAGTGCTTCATGCTAATAAAAGAGCTCCAGCAGTCAGCCTTAAGCAGCCTGTTAGTTTCCTAAAGGATGGGCAGCTCGTGAAAATGACCACAGATGTATGTTGGCTAATCCTGCTCTATTCACTTCACACAGAGGAAATTTGTAGCCATCCACCAAAGTGACTCTGGTTTCTTTTGGTGGGAGTGGGTGCACTAAATAATAAGACAGTCTGCCTAATTTAAACCTAAAACGTGTAAACTTTTCTTGGACCATCAACTCAGATACATTGTTTGTAATATGATCACGTGAACATTGGTACTCTTCAGTTTCTCTAGTTTTGTTGCCAACTCTAAAATTGAATTGCTCATACAGCTTAATTTTCTCTGAATTAAAACAACATTTAAACGACAAAAGCAAGATAAAGGTAGTCTCTCACCTTGAAGCAACTTCGGGCCCCCCGGATCTGAATTGACGAGTTGCTGGGGTCTCTTCTGTTTCCGGCGTGACATGATTCACGGCGAGTCAGACAGAGAGGGGGGCATCAGTCGCTCGAATGGCACCAGACACGTTTTTTCTTTTTTTTTTTGCGCACTTGAACGAGCTCTTGCGCGCATTCAATCTCCCAAATGAGCACAGTTCTCACAAATTCTTAAGTAAAACCTCAAAGGAGAAAAAGGAGAAATCTCTGCAGCGCCGGATTTCACAGAAGAAAGTTAAAGACAACAACAGCAAAAAAAAAAAAAAAAAAAGAGTTGCTGTATGGAAATCCGCCTGGCCGCACCGTGTCATATGGAGCTGCGGTGTGTGTGTGTGGCTGTTTTCTAAAGTCCCATCTCTCCCCTCCTCCCCCAGCTTCAAAAAGAGAAAAAAAAAACTTGTCCAATTTGTGCCCCTCCTCTCCTACTGCTGCTCCGCTGCATGCATATACACACACACTGAACCACTCCTTGTTCTATTATATTTGCATTTCAATAGCGTGTAACTCACAACCTTCCTAGGTTCTCTCTTCCCTTCCCTCTCAGCTTTACTTATTTATTTATTTATTTTTTGCCTTTTTTTTTTTTTTTTACACTCACACCGAACCTATAAACTATAAATAAAAAGTGACAACAGGCGTTAAGGCTCCTGGACGCCCTAAAAAAACAAATCTAAGAGGACATAAGTGTTAACTTTTTAATTAGGGGGGGTCAGTGGGGGGGGGGGGGGGGGGGGGGGGGCAGAAACAGGAGGAGGAGATTCGTAGATTGTGAAACGACA
>CAEGAE010071370.1:0-40254 GCA_903067095.1 Girardinus metallicus | reverse complement strand
TTATCCGAACGCCAAAATATATTAAATAATTCAACTAAAGTTTATACAAAAACTAGAAAGAATAAACAAAAATAATTCATGTGCCTGAAGCACATAACAACTCATATTCGATTTCCCACAATAAACTACCCGGAGGATCAGTGTTCACATCGAACTGGTTTTCATGTGACACCGGGCTGATAAGGTTGAGAAAAGTGGTTTTATGAGTTCATATTGTTTCAAATTTGACATCAACATGATAAAAGTCAACATAAAGTTGTCACAGGGACGTGATAGACACGTAAGCAAAAATGCTTAACAGCAACAGGCTTTATATATTCACGCAAATATTGACACAATGAATTATACAGAATTATAAGGTCAAAAAACAAAACATCATCCCAGACTTCTTTATCAGCAGTGGAGCAGAGCGGTGGTCCGATAAGCTGAGTCTAACTTTTTTTTTTTTTTCTCGAACAACGGCAAGGAAAGGATGATCGCGTATGTACTCATTTTCGATTGCTGCACAAATTATTACACCGATCACAATTGTGCTTTTGGAACATAATAGACAGGGCTTATTGAATGGATTCCTGATTACAGTTAAATCCAGCGCAGCCTCCTGCTGCTCCTCTGCCCGCAGTAGGATGCTTTGCTGGCTCCGGGCAGCGGTTCACTGTCTTTGCCGGATGAACCGACATGTGACTGTCATTCTCTGTCCCGCACTGAGAGGTGAATTAAGACTTCCCAGATGGAGAAGAAACAGAGCTAGGGGCCCAAATAGTTCACTTGCTAGTTCTCATTAGGGTTGTGTGTTATAAAGGAATTTGTCACGACAGAATTTTAGGTAATCAGTACGCTCAAGTATGAAGACCCAACCGTCCGCGGACTGTATGCGCAGAGTCCGCGCAGTTCATGGAATGCGCACAGTATGCCCGAGTATGTGGGGGCCTTCAGAGAGGCTGAATAAAACTACATGCCGTGTTTTTCATCATTTTCAGTCATTTTTTTCCACTTCACAGTCATCCACTACATTGTGTTGGTCTATCACATAAAATCCCAATAGAATCCATTCATTGAGTTTTATGAATTTCAAAAGACATTGATACTTTACAAGGCTCTGTGTCTACATAAATGTTAAGATTTTGTGTTTGGCAAAGCTTGACCGAGATTTCTTTCTTTCTGTTTTCTGTTCTCTTATTCCATTCCACCTTCTTTTTCGGACAGTAATAGTAGTACTATTTGTGACCTTGAGGAGACACAAGAACGAGCCCCTGATCATCAAGGATGACGAAGACGTGAGGGAGAACATCATCCGCTACGACGACGAAGGCGGCGGAGAGGAGGACACCGAGGCGTTCGACATCGCCACGCTGCAGAACCCGGACGGCATCAACGGCTACCTGCCGCGCAAGGACATCAAGCCGGACCTGCAGTTCATGCCCCGGGCGGGGCAGCACTCGGGCCCGAACGGCGTGGATGTGGACGAGTTCATCAACGTGCGTCTTCATGAAGCCGACAACGACCCGACAGCCCCGCCGTACGACTCCATCCAGATCTACGGGTACGAGGGCCGGGGGTCGGTCGCTGGCTCCCTCAGCTCGCTGGAGACGGCGTCGTCGGACTCGGACCAGAACTATGACTATCTCAGAGAGTGGGGCCCGCGCTTCAGAAGACTCGGGGAGCTCTACTCTGTGGGCGAAAGCGACCGCGAAACCTGACCTTTGGTCTGTTAGGGAAAAAAAGGAAAGAGAAAAAAGACCTTTCTAAGTTTTTCTTTTTTTTCTTCTTTTTTTGCTTTCGACATATTTGTGTATTAAACGCTAGGGTTTGCTGGCTCATAGAAACGTGTTTCAAAATAAAAATAAAAAAACAACAAAAAAACAAACATTAATAACAAAGAGTGGCCACCTTTTTGTATTCTTTTTAGAGTGAGGTTTAGCAGTCGTCATCCACTATGTCAAGCGCAATGTACTTGTCGAGCCAAACAATGTCTTTATTAGGAGATTCTTGTGGAGTGTACCTTAGCTTCAGTGTGGAGTGTCTAGCAGTACTTCGGGTGTTTGTCATTTGCTGTGACTGCAGGTAGCAGACAAAACCCTGGCATTTCTGGTAGTTACCAAACCGACGGTTGGTTCCGCGAAGATCGACCGGTCACCGTTACCCTGTTCTCCTTGGACACCGAGCTGAACTACAGAAGCTGCAGTGGGACCTTCTGGGTCTTCCAAAGGCCCCCTACTGGAGAGATGAAGGGGCTGAAAAATGAAAAAGCAATACCTGGTCTACATAACAATGATGAATGTATGTGTGGTTTGGAAATCAAGCAAAAGGACTAACCAAGGATTGGCTTTAAGGTGAAATTGTCATAATTTGATATGTTCTCCGGTGACTACATTTCTAGACTATCCGAAAGCCCCGGGAGGCTCGCTTTATACAACTCTTTGTATTTACATGCTACAGGTGTGGGTCGCAAGTGTTACTAGCCTATAAAAGACTGACATAAAGACAAAAAATAGAAATGTAGAAACTTTTGAGGCCTTCTTTTTACAGAAGCAACATTAAATACAATTGTAATCTACTGTTTTTTGACAAGAAACGTGTTTATTCTTCATTCCTGTTCTATTGTTTTTTTGTATATCTGTTCTTTAGTCTTAATTTTCCTCTTCTCCCCCCTGTGCTATTTGAAATGAGTGTGTTTAGATGATTTCACATTCGAGTTTTTGTTTTTCCGAAACACTTGATCAAGTTTAATAGCAGCCAAATCATATCATGAATTCTTGCAGGTGATGATTAGGCATGGGCTTTTTAACAAACATACGCCGAGGTTCTGTGGCTTAAAAGTCTATAGGATCTGAAGGTTTTCTTTGACTGTGCGGAGCATTGAGTAATGCAATGCTGCCCCTCTCCCACAGTTCAATATGCACTGCCTGTCGGCTGGCTGAAAGACCTTTGTCTCCTTTGACGCATTGAACACATCAATGTTTTTCCTCTGTACTTTTATTTCTGGTAGGCCTACTGACGTGAAATTCAGACCAGATGTCAGTAACAGCCCAAGACATCCACATGGATTAATTAATTAACAAATTATTCCATGAATTAAATTGCACAATAGCACGAAATGACAGAGAAAAAGTTAACCATGAAAAAGCTGCAAAAAGACACAAATCCAGGAAATTATATCAAATCTGTTAGTACTTAATAACAAATTGATATAAACTGTTTCTAGTGCAGATTTATGGCTTTTATAAAGGTCTTCTACTGCCTTGTTACCAAAGATCAAAATGGCTAAAATACTAGCCCCTTATTTTATGTTTAACTGCTTTACTTTGTACAGAAGATCTGGACACTCGACTATTGAGAAACAACTGGTTACAATTGCCAGGCTAGGACTAACCTATGCTATCAGTACAAAACATGCTAATGGCATTGGTTACAGATATATTTCTAAGGATATAAATGCCCCTCCAAGAAGCACTGTGGCGATAATACAACGACGTAAGGAACAGTATATGCAGTACCATAAATCAGCCTCAACCTGGTGCTCATAGCTATATTTATTATGGAGGAAAAAATACATTCAGGAAAGGGAACTGAAACCGCCATGTTTTGTGTAAGAAAAACCTGCTGAAAGTCACTTCAAAAGTTTGCTACAGGACACCTGATGAAGTCAATGAAACACTTGAAGACTATAGCCTGGGTTAATATTTTGAGACCAAAATTATAATCTGTGGATGTCTTTGCACAGTCCCTGTTTGGAAAAGAAATGGGTCCTGTACAAATCCCAAACAAAACCAAACCAACAGTGAAGTCTGGAGGTGGGAACGTCTTCATTTAGCATATGGCATTGTCGGAAGTCAAATATTTAACGGAAGCCTGAACGGAGAAATGTACCAGAAACTGAAGATGAAATGGGAGTGGATTTTTAAACAACATATGGCCAAAGAAGTTGAATTAATTTTAGAGAAAGTACAAGAATCAAGACAAGTCATCACTGCAAGAATCACCTAGTCAATCAATCAACTTGAATGACTTTAGAAATATATTGAAACTTCCAAATGAATGCAGGAGGCCCACAGAAATTTGAAAATGGTTTGTGTGGAAGTATAGGTCAAAATAACACCTGAGCAACACATGCAGCTAGTTTCGCCATAAAAGAGACCATCATAAACTTTCATTACCAAAATATACTTTCCTAAAATACCATGTTCTCATATTTGCATGCATGAGTTCTCACCAGATTTCTCCCACAGTCCAAACACATGACTGGTGGGTTAATTGGTCTTACTAAATTGTTCTAAGGTATCCGTGTGCGTATCTTCGTTGGCCTGTGATGGACTGGCAAACTGCTCCTGGTTTTCTTTGGATGTAGTTCCATTAGATTTACTGAGTTAAAATGTTGATGTGTTCTTATTGTCCCCACTCTCATACAGCAAAACCTCTCTAGGTCTATACCATGAGACCATCAGAATTTTACTCAAAGTTATCGTGTCGGGAATCTCATACTGGCCCATGCCTAGTGATGACACAGACTAGGTATAAGCAGGCACACTGAGGCTCTAAAGTTGCTCAAACAAAACAGAGGACCTTACTGATAGTGATTAATAAGAGTAAGATGGTACTAAGACATTTCTGACACATGCTGATTTAGAATAAAATGCAACCCAAGCTGCGTCCAAGGGTACAAGTGAGCCTCTGAGCACAACAGTCCAATTAGGACCCAGGAGTGTGACTTTCTTCAAACATCAAACCTCATTTAGCAAACGCAGATCACATTAGCCCAAGGAAAATGAAAACACTGATTGAGATTATGTGCATATTGTGCTCACACTGTATGATACCAATAAAAAAAAAAGTCTTGTTCTGTACATAGAGTTACTGCTAATGTCATTAGCTTTCGATGAGGTGGTAGGTTTTGTCTCTGCACGTTAGCTCTTGCACATAATGACAATTTCAATGGCACTACAGCTGCGTGCATACTCAGTTTGTACTGATACAGTATTCTGGCAGTTCTTAGTAGACGAAACAATATATATGGGATAGTTCTACATGCAGATCATATTTTCTACTGTGCTTTAATGCTTATAAATGTGTATGTTCAATTATTTACTCCCTGTACTGTAATCTAAGACACCCTGTATTGTTTCCTACTTTGTGAAATATATTTTTATAAATATTGCTGAATGTGTTGGATTCTTCATCTTTTTTTTGTTTTTTTGCACTTCAGTTTCAGTTAATGGTCACCAATAATGAGCAGTCATCACTGTGAGTTTTGACAACTTCATGACTGTTGAACATGTACCCCAAATGTAAAGTCGGTATGCCTGGATTGATTGAATCTTGAGAATCTCCACACTGATCCGACATGACGCGATAGGATAGCATGTAATTACCACTTCATCATGCCAGCTGTTAGTGGGTAGGGAAGTGAATGTGTTCTTGCTTTGTTTTGAGCTACTGTGGCTCAGATTGCTTAGGAATTCAATGCTGGTTTTGATAAAATTAAATCATATATACAGTATACTGTGGTTTGTTTCCTATCAGGCTGTATAACCTTAAAAAAGTCATCTTACAAAAACAGTGATAGGTGATATTAGAGGAGGTGATAGTGATCTGATCCGCTAACAGCAAAGCTAATTTTTTGGTTAAAAAAAGTTTTAGATAACTTTGAAAACGTTTAACATACTTAAGTTCGCCTATATTAATTTTTCTAGATAAATTCTAAAGCGATAATTTTCTTTAATAGTTTTGTAAATTTTTAGTCAAATAAAGTTGGACCAACTGTTAAAAATGTTTCAAGTAGTTAGACTTTATATTTATTCTCTTATTTTGAAGTGAGTGAAAACTGTTTATGCAGCACATCTGCTTTCTGTCTCATTATCTTTTTGTTTTTTTTTCCCCACAAAATGTATCTGAAACCAGAAACAGACAAAAAATAAAATAAAACACGGACAGAAGAGAACAAGTTATAAACTTAAATACAATATCTAAGGGCATCATAATGTCAAAATAGAATTGGTGTTCAAGGGTTGTAGTCTTTCAAGGGCAGGTACAATTTGAATTGAAGTTAGCGCTTTAGCATTAGCCTCTGCTAAATGTTGTGTCGGTGGAACAAATGTTTATAATAGGGTTAGCACAGCTAACTTTAATTAGCAGTGCCCACTGCTGAGAGCGTGACCATCAGAGCTGCACCACAGAGCAATGGAAGAAGGTGGCCTGGTGTGATTAAATTTTACAACACATGGTTGGACGGGTGCATGTGCACTCTTTACCTGGAAAACATATGGCACAAGTATCCACTGTGGCAACAAGGTAAGCTGGCAGAGGCAATGTAATATTTTTGGCTGGGAAAACTCTTGAGTCCTGAGATCCATTTAGATGTTACTTTGGCTTGTATCGCCTACCTAAGCACTGCTGCACATTTTAATAGAGCCAGTGGTAGTTGGGGTCTATTTCTGTAAGGTGATGTTTAACAGCAATTTTGAGAATTTGACTTGGCCTCCAAATTCTCCACAACTCAGTTTACTTGAATATCTGTTAGCCTGACAAAATAAGCCCCACTTCACAAGATTAAGGCCTTAAAAAGAATCTCCTCTGTATAACCTGGCCGGCATATACAAAAAATACACCTCAGAATTAGGCCCACTGGACTGAATATCTCTGAAGGAAAAATGTGTTTGTGGAGAAGATGAGTGATCTGAAAATTAAATTGGACGCTGTTGATTTATTGCAGAAAGATTTGTGAAATAGAGGATATCAGGCTATGTTTTACTTTTATAAAACAGTGTAAGTTGCATAATAGGATTTAATTTTTAATTTTTGTGGGGTTTTTGTCATGTGATCCACACTCCTTACCAATTGGTGGCGGTAATCCTTCCTTCAGTTGTTTGCCAACCGCCAATATGACAAAGAAGAGGAAGAGGAAGCACGTTGCACCTCTAGGGATCTTGTGAACAGATCAGGGCTGCTTTGGAAAAAAAGTACTGAGGGAGGCTGTCATAGTGTAGCTGTTTAATTTGCTGTACAATTTGTTTTAACTATAAAGGCAAAGGCCTTTAAAATGCTAGCATTTCCTTCCACCTAGCCAGTATACTGCAAGATTAAAAGCAGGAGACACAACAGAGGCTATCATTGATTAATGATCTGTCAACACTCTGGTGTTAGAATCTGTGGAAAAAACAAAAGCAGTTGCATTAGACTCCATGTATGTTGCCTGTCCACTGCTTTAACAGATTTTGTCAAGTTTAGATTTCTAACCAACTTTAAATCTGTAACAGGCTGCTGCTCTAATGCTAATCTGCATCTCAAAAGCATCAAGACTTTCCACTGGGAACCGTGGAGGATGGGAAGCAGTAAGTATACTCTCAACGTTACTTGTCCTTCTTACGGCACCTTCTCATTTGAAACTCATGTTTTCAAGCCTATGTTTTATTTTGTTTTATTGAAGTTGTTTACTTGCTCTGAAAACTTGCTGTACCAAGGATTTGCTTTATCTGTTAGAGGCATTGAAAAGATCCAGTAAACTAAAAACTATTAAAAGAAAGCAGCTTTGAACACAGCTTGGCTGAATGTTGTTTGGCTATGTCAGCTTAAACTGCCGGCGGTGGGGAGGTGGTTCTTAGCACTGCTGATTTACAGCAATAAGGTCCTGGGTTCAAATCCCAAATGGGGTGTTTTCACTCCTACCTATGTAGGTTTTCTCTGGGTAATCTGGTTTTCTTTCTGCTTTCCAAAAACATGTCCGTTTGGTCTACTGGTAACATTAATAGCCAGAATTATTCAAGATAAATTAGGGTCACACTGATGAGGAAGCGCAGCAAATTGAATGACTATTCTAGGGACTTTTTGTCACCACCAAAGATAGTTTCATTTGTTTACTGTACTCATTGCCTGTACTGCAGCAGGAGATTGAGGTTCTCACAGGGCCTAGTGCACTAACGACACTGGGTTCTTAACATTTCACACTTTCTTCATTTTGTCTTTGAGCCCTTAACGCATCTGTACCTTCTTGTGTTACTTTATGTTTCAGTTGCTTAGGATATCACTGCCTTTTTCTGTCCCACAAGATTTTAGTACAGTCAACGTGGACCATCCATGTGATGGATCCCTCCAAAACTTTGAGAGTTCAATCCTACGCAGCCATTTAGTAATGGCATTACACTTTGGCTGCCACCATTTTAACGCTTCCCATTATGCTCTGGCTGTGCCTTGGAACTGCTTGTACTTAGATTGCCGTAATTAGCTTTGCGGTGCTGGCCCTCAATGGAGCCTTCTCTAATTGTTGGCGGGATTTCTAAAATCAGCCATTTTCTCCCTCTGATTATGTCGCATGCCATGCAGTGGCTTAACCTTCCATCGTGATCTCGTTTCCCTTCTTCTTCTTCAACATTGTTGCCTGAGGCATTCAAACTGAATTTCATTGTTAGGGCCCATTGCCCTGATACATGCCAGGATCTTTGCAATTTTACCCTTTGTATTGGTTCTGACAATATCTATTTGTTGACTCTCTACTTTTGCTTTACTTTTGGTTTACTCAGCGGAAAGACAGGTGGACTTGCAGTCTGAAAGCTGTGTGTTCAGTTCCATTTTCTTCCTGCCACATGCTGATATACCTCTGGTCAAGGCACTAAACCTCTGCCTACCAATCTACGTATCGGTTTGTGAGGTCATTGAGAGCTTTGGGTAATCAATAAGACTAAATAAATTCAGTCTAATTATCACCCAAGTCTATGTTCACCCAACATTTTCAAAATATTTAATCTATCCTTAATTTATTCCACTTCTATTTATTTTAGGATCACTCTTGCCTTGATACCAGTGGGTTCCATCTTTCCCTTTCACTGGACCAATGTATTTATTGAAAGGCCAACTCTTTAGGACTGGTCGCGCTCTGTTCGTTCTTGGTTGTGGTTGGCATCTTTTCTTTGCTCTTCCTGGCTACCGTTGGCCCTGAGAATATGAGGTTATTTTTGAAATCTTCAGAACATCTGCAGTTGTAGCTCAGAACCTTCATCCAGCCTCCCCTGGAAAGCACTAGGGTGGGTTTTTTTCCTGCCTTTTCAAACTGTTTCCATCCTTCTTTTGGCACATTTTTGTCAGTCGTGATTAATATTAGAGTATCCTTTAACTTCATCTCATCTTGATTAGTTTTACAAATAAAAGCTTGGTGTTGTACTAATTACTGAAAGTCTACAAATGGGTTTTAATCCATGCAGAAGTCTTTGATCGTAGTACGTTCACACAATTATACATATACTTAACACTGGTTGCAAATAAAGGAACTCAGAAGATATTAAATCGATTTAATGGTAAAAAATGAAGTCTTATCATTAGATTCCACATTGCAGCAGGCATTGTCCTCTTCTTTCCCAAGACTTGCCAAAACACAAGCCAAGGTGGCATTCAAGATGCCTTTGCCCTCTGGCACTGGAGGTAAAGTCAAACCCATAGCCTATTTTCTTCATACACCTGATACGTTAGTCAGAAATCAGCCATGAAACACATTTTACCAACTAATCTCTGGATAAATGATAGCTCAAATTGTTTTTGGAAATGTGTAGCCCTGGCAGGTCAGTTCTCTCATTTGTAGTCAATCTTCATGCACTCCCACTGCTACGTATGGCTGCGGGTCTGACAGGGGTTGCGAAACTAAACAGTAAATCAAATTACCTACACACTTTTGTCACGTAATGGAAATGTCCCTTGGGTGACAACCTTGTGCTCGTTGTTCCCGGCTGATATGTGCCAGATTTTTTATAGCGGGCCTGTGGCTCCGGCTCGTGCGGCGCAGCAACTATAATTACTGTTGCCTCCCAGAGATGCCCTCAATTACAAACAAACTTTGGTGAATGCAAATTAAGAAAGCTGTTCTGTGTTCTGAATTTAGAGAAATGGCTGCAACGTGTTCCTCTGTGTCTACCCGTTTGCCTCCTCTTCTCTTCTTTATGTTTCTTAGCACCACTTGACCATTTAAGGGTTACAATATCTCCAAATGCCAAGAGATAAAAACTAAATTGTAAGAATTTGTTAGCTAGTCTCTTAAACTCTCAGATTGTAATACATTCTGACTTTACACTCCCACAAATCTTGTTTACTGAAATATTCAGGGCTTTGGAGAAAGTATTTCCATGTCAGAAAGAGGTAAGTTGAGTAATTACGAAAAGCAGTTTTTAAATGATTATTTCTTTAATATGGACTCAAAGTAAGGCTAAATGTAACAGCCAGGCTTTCTGTTAAAAAGGAAATTACTGGTCCATAAAATGCTTCTGTCAAACATTTCTAATATTAGACAACGATTCAAGCAGAGTTTTTATTCAACCATACTGGTAGGTTTTCAAGTGTAAACAGCTTCTTTAAGATTATGTTTGGACAATAGGAGTGCTGTGGATAATTTGTCTTACTGCATAACCTGAGGCACAAGGTCACTAGTTGATGACCGGATATTCGTCTTTGAGGTATTTGTGACAGAAAGCAGAATTAGTGATTTCATCAATTAGGTCAAGTTGTCCAGATCCTGAAGAAGCAAATCAGCAAAAATCACCACACAACCACCACCAAATCAATTTGATGACTTGTTTTCTGAAATATTGTTGCCTTTAAATCAGAAGTACTAAGATGCTCACTTGGTCCACTTTTGTCTCGTCAGACCTCAGAATATTTTCTTAATATGTCACACTAACCATGAAACCTGGTGGTGTCATTCTTCATCACAGACACGGGAGTTGATGGAAAGTTGGATGGAGATAGAAAATGCTCTGTAATGGAAGAAAACAACTTTCAGGCTGAATGATGAGCCTGATGCTACTGCCAGAGTTACGATGCTGTGGTTTACATCACAGCATATTCATGTGTTAAAATGGCCTAGTCAAAGTCAACACTTAAATTAAGTTGATAATTTGATGTTCTCCATTCAAGTTAACTAAGGTTGAGCTTTTTTACAAAGAATAGGCAAAAAATAAAATAAAAAAAAAATGTTGATGTCCAAACCTAAAAAATCTAGCTGAAAGGAGAAGCCACAAAAAAAAAAAAAAGGCCGTTCATTAGGTGTGTAATCTTATTTAGCAGCCCCAGGTATTTTTAGGTTCTTTGAATCCCTGCAAGTTGCTATTTCAGAATTTAGTAATGAGGTTGATGAACTATATTTTTATAATGTAATTCACAGCCCTGCTCAGAGATGCTTTGTACTTTTTCATTAGCCCAAAGCGCCCATACATTTAAGAAGAAGAAGATGTGTGAAATTTCTCTTTGACAAATGAATTCCTCACCTTTCCTGCAGTAACAACGTCCCAATGGAGTTAACAAATAAACCAATTTCTTTTATTATATGAATCCATCACCTAATTACGATTGAACTTATTCAGACAGGATAACCTTAACTTTTTAATTATATTCCATCAAACAGTGTTTACATGTTTAATTTAGTCCACTTTGATCTCCTGAAGTTGCTGCACAAAATGCTCCACAACATCATTACAAAAGAAAATCAAAGCAAACAGCATGCAGGTGCATATAGTGAAATATGTGGTTTAAAAAAAAATATTCTTTTTCTTTTTTTAAGCATAATTCAAATAGATATCCAGCAAGATTAAAGGCAGGCAGTGTTAATGTTTATTTTGGGGAAGGGCAGAGAATGTTGCGGGGGCCATTAAAAGTTCAGAGCAGGGAAAGAAATCAAACTAATGGTCTAACCAATCTTGTGTTTTCGGCTGCTGAACCATCAAACCACATAAACACCATGTGGTCTCCGCTGCTTTTCTAATTCTTTCTGTTAGCTGTTTTTTTGTGTTGACAGGAAGAACTGCAGGACCAAAGCTAATTCAGCAAACTTTGACATCCAAACTTTTTTTTTTCCCTCTGCTTTTGCCTGACCCACGGTTGCCTGTAAATACAGCCACAAAACATCAGTTTTCTTTCTCCATAGTTTTCACTAGGCTTTCTTGCTGAATCTCAACAATACCAAAAAAAAAAAATCCATGCTGCTTTGTTTTGTTTGCCAGGATTCTGACCTGTAGGGTAGGTGGATATTACATGTACAGAGACATGAGCAATAAAATCTTAGAGTATTGTGTTCTAAACTAAAAAATATTCAGTACCTTTCAAGATCATTGATACTTCTTAAGCTTTTTCACATTTTTGTTCCATTACTGCCACAACCTGCGATCTTATCCACTGATCTTATCTAGCTCAGCAAAGGTCTAAACATCAGCCACTATCATTTTCTGCTCTCGTGAGAGAGGTTTGACTGACGGACTGGCCCGCCAGGTCATGTCTGCATGTTTGCAGTTAACAAACATGCAGACATTTTTGAAAACTCAGCAACTTTTTTTCTATATCAAGTGACATGTCAGACCGAAAAAAAATGATCGGCCAAAATCAGAATCGGCAGGCAGGTCAGGCTTTTTAAAGATCGGCAATTGGGGATCGGCCAAAAAACTGCAATATTAAAAAGTCTAAAATTCATATGTCTAAAATTAAAGCTTTAAATTGTTTTAAGGTGTTTTTAAAAATGTAAGTTGCCCGTAAATATGTAATTCACACGTCTTCCATTTTGTCTAGTCAGGACTATTTGTAATACACTGTAATATAGACAGCTACGAGAGATCTGTCCTGCCATCACTGTCTACAACAACTCTTTGAAGACTAGGAATTGAGTTACAACAAGCTTTAATTTCCCTTTGGGATCAATAAAGTATTTTTGAATTTGAGTTAATCTCTTAATTACTTGTATGTTGTTCATTTATTCAGTAGACATTTCTGCCAGATAAAGGTTGGAGTTGTGAGCAGAGGCTAACGGCAACTAGCTGCTATTATACCTTTGCTAAGTAGCTAACTAGCTTTGGTGCTTCTATGGTTAAGTGGATTTTTGCTGCCAGTTGGCTGAACGACGTTCGTTTTTGCCACTGGCTCACTTCTGTTGCCAACCCATATGAGGTGAGGTGTTAGGGTAAAAATGTTAAGATCTCTTAGCACAAAGCTGTTGCTAAGAGCCACAAGCAAAACTTTACAGTTTTGATCCTGTGGCATTGCATTCAATAGGGGTCTTTCTCCAGTTTCAGCTATTGAACAACAGAGCACTTTTGTCACTCTATGTTCAACAAAACAGACAAAAACTAAACCTGAAGGTGTCTCATGGTGTGACACACATATTGTCCTAGAGGTAGAACACTATTAAGGATAATACCATCCCCTAAGCCTTTTTGGTATTTACTTTAGCATTAAAGAAGTCTTTAAAAGTCTTAAATTTTAAACTTTCAGGTACCCAGTTTATTAGATTTAGGTCTTGACTTTGACTGGGTCATTCCATCTTATTAATATGCTTGGATATGAGCCATTTCATTATATCTCTGGCTACATGGCCAACGTTGTTGTCCAGGTGGAAGCATGAGGAGGAACACAGTATCTCTTCATGATGCTGTTTGTTCCCAAATGTTCTCTAACCACATACTAGCTGGATTTATAATGAGATCAAATTACACACAGATGTACTATTCACTCTGAAGACAACTCATTGTCTTAATTTCTTGGGAGCATAGCGGTAAAGGGGTGCAGGGGGGGGGCAGAAAAAGCACTTTTCAGACTTTTCAGGGTTTTATTTGTAAAATATTTTGAAATTTATCATTTTTCCTCTACTTTATAGCTTTGATCTGCTCTGAGCGTGTCTGTCAACTGAAATCTTAATGAAATATTTTGACGTTGAGGTGTCAAAATCTTGAAATCTAAGGGACAAGAATACTTCAGCAAGGCCCTGTTAACCACAAACCTGGAACAGCAGCACAGAATCTGAGCCATGGTTTCAGCAGAGGGGGGGTGATGGCTGCTGTTTTGATTCGCTGGTCTCTAACACAGTGGCTCTAATCAGGCACCGTGGAGAGTTTAATTGACCCCCTTTTGCAATTATCATTAATTATCACCTCTGTTGGTAGACAGTGCAGTCAGCAGACCTGTGCCACAAATGTCTTGCTGTTTTTGCAGTGCGGCACTGTCTCAGGTTCAGCCAACAAGCTACCTGGAACTGAATGTGTTCCTGAACTGAACCGCTCTCACCCCCTTCCACTCCCCCCTCTGCAGCTGTTTGTGTTAGAAAAGCAACGTGGTCCTGCTGGGTCTCATGAGCAGATGCACAAGGCTCTGTTTTGGATTATCTTTGTTTGACAATGCTCTGTTGGAAGTTATTAAAGCCCCGTTACTTTAAGGAAACAACATGCCATACTGGGGCTGCTTTCTTTTTTTCTTCTTCTATGGATTAAACCGTGTACAGTGCATGGATCAAAACATGTCAGTGTTATTGTGGTTTGAAGCAAATCAAGAGTTCAACATGTGACAGTGTATAAGGTAAAAATGTTGTACTCATTGAATCAGAACATAATTCAGGTATTGCTGCTGGCTTAATTTTTGTTTAAAGAAATGTCAATGAAATCCACCATATTGTGACATCATTAATTGTTTCTTTAAGATTGAATTTAGTTTACTTTTTTTTTTAAATCAAGCAAAGATTTGAAGAGTAACAGTAAAAAAATAATTCAGCCATAATATTTATGTAAATAGTTAGATCTTTTGGCAAGAGCAAATTTCAAGCAAATTGTGTCTCTTTTTACCATTTCAAAGTAATTATATGGTGCCTTGGATATGAGAGTGATGAATTTTAGCTAGTCTTTTATTTTGAAGTCAAATAGGAAGTAGCTCTTGAGTAGTCGTTCATCAGGGTCATCAGGGCCTCCACCACTTCTTAATCGTTTGTGTGGCAGAACATTAGGAATCCGTAAAAGTAACACTGTAGTCTCACTGTAGAGACTACAGTGGTTTTTTTAAACATTAATTACATTTTTGAGCAACTCACAATTACAAATTAATAAACTGGAGTAACTTTTCTAAATGTTGCCATTTGGAAAAGTGGCATCATTAACTTCCTAGGTGCAATAGTGGGCACTGCTAACTAAACAGTTAACTGTGCTAAAATACTGACCATAGTCATTAGTTCTGCTAATGCTAAAGCACTACAACAGGGTATTTAGTGGAAGCTATTGCTAAACCGCTAACCTTAATTCAAATTATATTTGATATTGAAAGACTGCAACCCTGGAGCTTCAATTTAATTTCGACATCATCATATACATGTTCCATAATAAGAGCATAAATATAAACGACTAACTACTTGAATAATTATTATATGTCAATGACCAAAACTTTGACACTAAAAGTTTACAAAAAGCCCAAGCAAAAGTGTTTAGAATTTAACTGGAAAATTAATTTAGGTTAAGTTAAGTGAGCTAAATGTTTTCAAAGCTAGCAAATGGCTAAATTGCTAAATGAACAATTGGCTATGCTATGTGCACCTTACCAGATTAGCAAAAGTGTCCACCACTGGCTGTTTGTATGTACATCTTGACTTCAGTCCCTCAGCTTTAGCTCAAGCTTCATGCTAAACCAGTGAATCCAAATCAGTACGTGAAAAATGCAATACTAACCCATATATTTTAAATGACCACATTCAACTTACTTTCTCCAAAGTCTGATTTCCCGATATGTCTAAATTTCTACCCAAGTCCATTTGTGATGGACTAATTCTGAAGAAAAGTGTCTGACTCCGGATCCCACAAACAGCTTATATTACTTTTAAATGTACTCTATCCAGTCTGTTCTCCCCTTGCCCCCATCCACAAAGTAATAAAACAGCGGATCATTTTCATCAGTTCAGACAGGAGAAAATGTTGCATTAGGCAGCTCACTTTCTGCATCCAGCAGCTTGATCGATCTAAGAAATAACTGAAGACAAACCTTAGAGATCATAGGTCAAGTGTGGGTGTAAGTTTGTGTTTTGTTCTTTTTACTTTGACCTTGAACTGCGATGAACAACTTGGCCTCTAATAAGTAAAATCTCGCAGAATGTGAAATATATATTTAAGCAAACGGTCCCCCTGCAGTCAGGTCAGAAACCCAGACACTACTGAAACAGGACCATAGAACTATGTTCGCTTTCATTTCTGCTACATTTCTGTCTGAAAGCTCCCATAGAGGGCAGAAAAGTCTGAAAGGGAAGGGAAGGTAATCAAAAGATAATGATGTTTTCTTAGTGCTGATCATCTATGAGACGGCTGCTTAACTTCAGGGAGACCACAAAGCAACCTAATTGATTTACAACAGGGTTTAGTCCATTTAGTAGCTGATTTAGATGTACTTATGAGCAATCCATTAGTTGCAATCAATGGTCAATATTTAAAGTTCGAAGGCTAGAAAAACAGGTGTAACTCTGTAAGTCAACTGTAAATCAGGTACAGTCCTTTGTGAATTTATTGTAGTGATTCCACAAACTCAAATGGCCCAGTTATAGTCCAGATCTAAATGAAACCAGACTCAATTTCGAATCTGTGGCAAGACTTGAAAGGATTTATCATGAAATCCGGAAACCAAATATCCTTTACTCCTAAAGTTCACAGAAAAGAACTACTTTGTGTTGATCTTTCACACGAAATCCCAGTTTGTGGCTGAAATGTGACAAAAATAATGAGACGTTCAAGGGGCACTGACTTTTACCAATCATCCAACAGAGCGACGCACTGCCACAGCATGAGAAGTTTCCACAGAAATAAAAAAAACTGCCTTTCTGGAGACACTAAAATCAGGATGAAGAGACTTCTAACCATACTGTCATTTCAAAGCGTGGAGTACTATGTTTGTAGTGTCTGTTTGTGTATGGATCTTTGGGAAAGAAGTATTTAGAACTGCCTTTTGTTTCCAGTTAAACTTACTTATGTGACAGATGGGTGCAGTTTGCTATGGGCGCTAGCTGCCTGAGTCAGTGAAAGTTTAGACAAATCAAAGGAAAGTCAATCAAAAAAGCCTGCCCATTGTGGTAGGTTATATGACAACCAAATTTAAACTAAAGAAGCAAAACAACAACAAAAAAATGCAGCACTAAAGCAATAAAAAAACAGCTTGGAGGAACTTAAGTGTTTAACAAAAGGTCGCAGGGGTGATTTGCTAAAAAAAAAAAAAATTGTAGCATTCGTGAAAGAGAAGACAACGTCAAATTCAATCTAAATCATTCATAAAATATGCTGTCCAAGGCCACCTTCTTGAATTTACTTACAAATACAATACAAAAAAGATGAATTATTTGTGTTTTTTATTGTCAAGTATGTCCTGCATTAGGTAGAAATAGCTCATCTGAAAATGTCTAACGGATTTAGACTTATCAAAATATGGCTAGTTTGATATAAACACTAAAAGAAAGTTATTTCTTTAAAGACACTCATTTAATTCAAGCAGATCTCATAGTAGGCCCACAAATTTGGCAACGCTTTTTATATTTTCTAAAAATGTTGAAGATTAACTTAATGAACAAAAAATTCCCACAAAATATACATTTTATATTCTGGTACATATCCATAACATATGTAAAACAACACATTATGTCTAATTTTAAGTCCTAACAACCAGGGCTTAGCAGAAAATGACAGCTGGTAAAAAGTCATAAACTACTCCTAAAAGTTACATATTTCCAAAACGTTACTTGAGTAAATATAATTAGTTACCACCCACCTTTGGATGAAGCTTTAATTTTTTGTGACAAATCAAATAGTTGTTTCAAAAAATAAAAACTTTCTCTCACCTTCTCCACTTCCTGCTGAAGGTAGTGGATACCTTGCTGGCTGATCTCCAATATCACACAACACACTAATTAACTATTAACTATAAACTATTAATTTTTAAAATGTCTTTATCTCAAAAGGCCCTCAACCTATATGAACTAAATGGCTTGAAAAACATAATTAAATCCACTTAATTGATTCAAAGTCAACATTGTAACTTCACAATCCACCCAAAAGTTCTTGAGCTACTTCAATTACATTTTAGCAAAACCTTGACCAAAGTAAAGTTGTATCCACTCATCTTTTTCAGGCAAATATAATGTTGCATTTTATACTGTACCACTTAAAAAAATCTTGACTCAAAAGTATTTCAAGAGTGAGCTTAGTTGTATAAATCCCAAAGGCGCTGCCAAGAGTTTGCTTAAAGCTGTGACTCATGCTTAGTCTTTGTTGGCTTGTTTAGCTAATGACTAAAAGTTTTCTGTCGTGGTGATGACTGTCAGTTTCCCCTCTACTGTGCAAAAAAAGTTGAATTGTTCAGAGTAGTTCCATCATCTACCCTTTAATCCACCTCTGTCTCTTCTAATCTAAAGCACTCTAACTTTACATTTTCCCTCTTTTCCTGTTTAAACAGAAGTCTATGTGCACAAGAAAGAAGTCATATGTGTGACGGGCAACAGTTTGTGCCATGTAAAAACAGACATTCTCCTTAATCCCCACCTGGCATGCCTTTGGCTTCAACTCCTTCTACAGAATAAACTTGTTTTACCAGAAAAGTTTCAGTAATAAAAACCCTTCATGATATTTTTTTCTGAACAAGGCTCCAAGTTCCTTCATTTAAAAATTAGTATTAGATCCACTTAACACTCAGTGCATTGCAGAAGTTTTTACAACTACTTTACTTTTTTAGATCTTCTTAGTTTGACCACGAATTTGTATGCATTTTGAGAATTTTATGTAATAGATCATGGTTGGATGGAGGTTTTCAAAAGGTTTTGTAAAATAAAAATAGTAAGATTTTAATTACCCATCCTTTAGGGTGTTTCCACTCCTGATAGTCCAGTAAACATGCTTCGACTAGGGACAAAGTTGCAACATTTGTTAGATTTCGAGCTTCCACAGTTTGCTTTCACCCTGCACTGTGGGAAACCAACCAAACAATTTGAAAAACTTGTTCACCTCCTCGCCTGTGGTGGCGCTGCACCACTGAAGAAAGCTACACGAAACATCTGAAGAAGATGTGACCGACTTCACGAAATATAAACAAAAATGGAGTAGCATCAGATTTTAGCAGTTGTAGGATCTCTCTTTTGTCATGGGGAAAAGAGCACAATCCATTTCTCCCACCAACACTAGACCTGCACATTTGTTTTGGTTGTATTTATCCAGAAACCCCTGTGCCACAGACCTCTACCCGCTTTTGGAGGGGTCTCCAGTTCACTTCAACCAAACCGAGACCTAGGTTTTTAAGCGGACGAGAGTTTACTCTTTTGATCTGCATCAGAGTTTGATTGACTCCTCCCCAAGTGAACTGGACTGTCTAGACAAACAAACTAAAGTTTGATTACAGCAGACAAACCTAAATCCATTTGAAAATACCTGGTGATTCATTCTATTTACCTATTTTGCAAAGATGAGTGGATATCCAAAGTCCTGACTGAGGGGGGTTTGGAACATCTGGAAAATCATCTACCCTTTCCGTTCCATTTTGAGTTGGCAAATCCCTTAAAACCCTCATTAAATTCTTAGACTTTTATGCTCGTAACTTGAAAAAACAAGAACAATTTCAAGGCTTATGAACAACTTCAAAAGGGACTGTATTTTCACAGACTTTGTGTATATTTGGATGTTGTTTGGTTTGTAATCCTGCTGGTTTCAGACTAATATCCCCCTGAAGCCCCCCAAAATCTATTATGCATTTGCTTAGGTGTTTTGATGTGGGGCATGAATGAGCTGCCAGGCATCTCATCTGGAGCCTCAGGTAAAAAAAGGAAGATGTCTGCTACTTATCCCCTGCAGAGCTCCGTTATAAACGATCAATACCATTAAATTCCACTCCAAATCAAAGTATTCTGTTGCTGTGTGAGAAAGAAAGATACATTTAGAGGCTTTCGCACACACACGTACACACCAACACAAACTCTCCCATGTCCACAAATCATCCTTGAATAATGCTGTATATGTGTGATTTATTTTTAATGTTTGGGCTTTGGCGCGATGTGATTCACAGACACTTAGCTTCAAGGAGCCCGTCAGCTCCAGGTTGCGGGCTCTTGTAGAGATGCTGCCTCTCTTGTCACCACCTTTGATCGTGATATGCATATTTCATGGCCAATGTAATGTCAATGAGTCCTGGACTAATCCACCTCAGAGCCACTGGGAGCACACCCAATGATAAGGGTGAGTGAACTCAAACAGACTGAGATAAATATTGTATTTTACGAGAAGAGGAGAGAAAGATGCGATAGAGCCGAGGGACACCAAGTCAGCGGGTGGGTGTGGGGTGGGGGCAAGATAGCAGGAGAGACTGGCAGAAAGAGAGGCATTTGAAGACGGAGACAAAGAAGCAAAGACATGGAGATGGAGCGATAGGAGGGGGAAGAAAAAAAAAGAAAGAGGGCTTTGGTTACTGCAGGCCAAATCTTGGTGTCAAGAGACACAGAACACTGGTTGAGCCGAATTTCTGTCGAGTTTACACATTCCCTGCTGTGTTGACCCTAAAAACATACAGTATTCAGGTCACCAGCAGCTTGTTTCAGATACCTTACGGGCTAATCTCAGATCCATGCATCATGTGATCTCCTAGAGGAGAACTGAAGTTTAATTTAAAGGAAAATGTATTTTTATTTTTCAATCAGATGCATGTTTTAATGGTTACACATCATCACAAATATGCTCTCTCGCTAAGAGATTGCACATTTTCCAGTAAGGCCATGAAGAGCAGGTCCAAAAAACAGTCCTGATGAGTTGGCAAACAACTCAAACGACACTCAAGGAAACAGCAGGGGATCGCTGGGACCCGATCTCAATCACAGGCAGGAAGGAGATGAAGCCTGCTATATATGAAGGTCATATGTTTACAGACCTGTTTTAGTTTAAACAAAGAATCAGATGCACATGATGGACTTATTTCACATTTAGCCCTGTATGACAGGAATGCTACCTACATCCTGTTCTAAACTACGGAAACAAAAAAAGTTAGGAGTGTGGAATAGATAGAAGAGGCATCCATAGTAAATTATAAATATAATACATTTTCTATTACTTACAGAATGGCATAAATGGAGGCGTATCTATGATCTTGTTCAGGGCCCAGACAAGACTGTTGGCTGTGCTGGGTGCATGTAAGTATTAGGGACGGGACTTTAAGGTGTTAAGTTTATTTATTAATTACACAGATTTTAACACGCTGATCATTTTAACACATTTTGTTTTACAAACAAAAGTTCCGATTGGAACCCTTGTATTCTTGTGCTTCTGGTACGCCCATAAATCTGACGCACAAGGGGCATTTACACACAATGGGATGACAAGTGGGCCTCTCTCAGTGGGCCTCTCTTCCACTGGGTCCACTGGAGTTCATGTTCGCTTCATAAAACAATCTGGTGGGATGTTGGAATAGAGTATTATTGTGTGCAAGTTGTCCTAAAAGGAGTTAGCCTATCACTAAAGCTATTCAAGCCTAGAACAGCAACTTGATGTAAAACTTGTTGAACTCTGCCTTATGTAGCTGGACTATCCTCTTACTTTCCAATGGTGAAAGGCGGCCATTGGATTGCCCTGTTCTGTGATGTCTGTATCCCGAGTTTCCAGCGTATATATTGTTTTTTTTATTCTTGGAATCTTTTTGGCACTAGTTACCTTTATTTAACCAAAATGCAACAGGAAAGGGGTTAGAAAGAATGAGGGAAAGACATGTGGCAAAGGAATCAAGGATTGGAGTCGAACTTTGCAAGACTTTGTCAAGGTCTGTAGCCTACAGGGGGCGTCTGCTCTAACCACAACGCAACATGATGTCCCATATATAGAGTGTTACCCTCCATATGGTCCTGTGGGTGAAGTAATCCCTGGTTAAAGTACCCTCAAATCCTCAACTCCTACATCTTGCAGGGTTCTAGATCGTCAAGGTCCAAGTCTCCGAAGAGTTTCTCCTTTAAAACCACCTGTGCTGGACTCTGACCTGAATGCCGACCCAGATAAGAACCCGCCACTTATTTCACAAGTTCTTATATTTGTTAATAAAACTTGTTCATGGTATGAGAGGCACACCATAAACCAGAGGCATGGTATGAGCTCTGGGTCTGATATAATTCACTATACTGTATGTTATATTGTGATCCTGTTTTGATTCTTGAAAAATCAATAACTTGTAACTTCTGTGCCATGTTCTTCAAGAGATTTGTTTGTATAATTATTCCACGCTAAAGAAAGACAGCTTTAGTTGAATAACTGGAGGCAACAAATTGGTCCGACATTTATGCCCGTAATAAGTATCTATGTAGACATACAGTGTTCTGATCCCGTCTCAACCACAGTTCCTCTCCCTCTTGCTTATCAATTTCTCCCTTGCCTCAAGCTCCGAGCATCTCAGAAGACACTCTGACAGAAACTGCGTGGATATTTACTTCATGGTGTCTTGTCCGATGCCTCTCTACGAGCTCTTTAGAGGTGAGGTGACGCCACAGAAATGATTACAGGGACCTCCGTCCTCCAGGCAGGGAAGGGATGAGGTTATGTGTTAATTCACAGAGAGGGGTTGTATTTCATGTCCAATGATTACCCTTCTTAGGCCTAATTATGTCCCTAGGGACAAATGCACTCCTCTTCTGCTCTTTGTACAAAACCTTAACCATCTCTACCGATTCTTCCCTTTTCCACTCGACTGCCCTACTACCTCCACTTTAATTCTGTCTCTTTCTTCGGTAACAGACTCACTAGATATCTTTTTTTTTTCCCTTCAGTGGGCTTTCCTTAAGTAACCCAAATCATCCTGAACCGTCCACAGTTGTGTGCATGAGAAAGTGAAACAGAGATAAGGCCAGGCAGACAATTGGGTGAAGCATAACAGATTTTTTTTTTTTTTTTTTAGCAATAAAGCAGAAGGAAAAGAGACGAAAAGACAGACAGGTAGAGAAAGAGAAATGATTTCCACTTCACTGAAACCCTTCTCCCTTGATTGTGCATCAATCGCTGGCTATCTCTCTGCTGCAGATGGACGTAAAGGGAACCCGATTCCAAGTCAGTCTGAAATCTGAATAAAACATGCTCTCTGCTTTACAGTTCAAGGCCACTATAAAGGCAAACAGTCCCCTCTAAACTTGTAGAAGTGGGGCTTCTACTCAACAGATGCCAGTCTGGCATGCTGCTATGAGTAATGGGAGTGCGATGGTGATCAGCGAGAGAGCAAACACGACACCTCTAGGGATATAAACTGTGTTCTACTTTCATAAAAAAAACAAAAAAAAAAACACTTGGATTCAGGTTTGATGAATGAGGTTTAGAGAAAGGAAAGAAAGAAAAAAAAACTTCGTTCTACTTTTTATTAAAATGTAACTCGATTGTGCAAAAGCAGTAAGCGATATACTGGTGAGATGATTGTGGTACGGACTTGGTAATTATAGCGAATGCAATCTATTTATACAGATAAACAAAAAGCTTAATCACAATAAAAAACATAAAAAAAATATGGCTGAATATAAATAAAACTATGCCGCATACAATAACAATGTAAAACATGGAATATAACAATATATATAATTTTTAGATCAGGTTTGTGGGAGCCCAGAAGCAGGTGTACATTTCAAACTGGAGTAGATCGGTTTAGATACTTTTTTTTTTTTTTTATTCTCCGTTTGTGCCAGAAGGTGGCAGTAATATAAACATCAAACAGATGAAGTACAGAGATGAAGAACCTTTCCAAGCCAGATCCCAGGATCTTATTATTTGGTCTATTTGATTTTGGAAGTCAGATATTTTTTGAGCTTCCAGTTGGACTTACAACAAAAGCCTCGCCTGAAGCCAGAATTTCCACTGGAGTGAAGTCTAGAGAGCAGCCCCGACTTTAATGTCCAACACGGCTGCTATGCAGAAAAAAACACAGTGAAAACACAGAAACTACATAAAACTTCTGAGCCAGAATCATAGGCAAACATGGACAAGCAGCATTCAGATTCTATGCACCAGAAATGTGAAACAAGCCTCCAGAAAACTGCAAACAGCTGAAACACTGAGTTTCTTTAAAACAGAGGCTCCATAACTGTGGGGGGAGGGGGGGGGGTATGAGGGGAGGGTGCTGTGCTATTGCAGAGGGAAGAACGGGAAACAGTATGGATGAATGAAAAAAAAAAATAACGATGAACGCTGTTTGTGCTGCGGTGGGAGCGTTTGAGTGGATGGAAGAGCATAACAGTGAGTCTCTAGGATCTCTCTCTACCAACCCCCCCACTCAATGTAAGTAGTACATTGATCAATATATTTGATGTGTATTTGCTTGATGACTTTGATATTTGACAAAATGACTGTACGACGTTTGTAATAACTGTATGACGTTTTTATTATGTAAATGACGTTTTATTGTTGCTGAAAGGTGCTTTACAAATAAACTTGGCTTGACTTGATGATGTTGTATCTTGAAGAACCAGTGGCTAGCAAAGTGCTATATTTGTGAACATGTTTCTTCAGTTTTAAATGCGTAAAACAGAAAGAAATACTTTTTAATTTGTCATGTTGCTGAAAGCAGCTAGTACCCACATGAAACGTTGGGCTACTTCTTCTTGACTTTTTCTCTTTTTTTTTTTTGTCGGTTGGCAAAAATGTAGGGCTACTAAATACCTACCTGTAATTTAAGTTGTAATATCTGGGGTGTCCAGTAGAGGACGCTCATTGTTTTTACTGACTTGAGTGTGCTTAGTTTTTATCCCCATATTCTGACTGAGGGATGCTGTTTTCTACACTGACAGTGTAGTGTGGACCTTGTGACTCATCTGTGAGCGACAGAAGTGACTATTTATTGAGAAATAGCTGTGGAAAGCCCAGTGAAGGACAGTGGGAAAAAGCTTGTGGACTTGTGGAGTGAATAACTCAGCTGAGTTTAGCTGTTAAGCTACACTGTAACTTGCCAGACAACAAGACTTCTCTATAAATAGACCAATCAGAAATTTATCGCACTTTCTCCAAATGTTTTAAATGCTTTGGTGTGTTTTAAATCAGTGTAGTGACATAGGTAAGTGTAAAAATGCCAAGCGTGCTAATGCTAGTCACGGCATTAGCACGTGGCTAGCATTATGTAATAGACCTTTAGCTAATCATTTAAAATGCCAGAAATTAACAGAGATGGAGTGATTTACTTTCTGCTCTTTACTCAGGTTGGTTTTATGGTGACTCTGGTTTCGTCGGCCATGACGGCGAGCTGCGCCCATGTGGACGGGTGTAAACAGCCGGGACATCGTTCCCCAGAAAGACCTTTGCAAACCAAAAAGTAAGACACGATACACAACACTACACGGGTGGCAACGTCACTAAGGAACTGAACTCAAATGTTTTTTTTTTGTTTGTTTTTTTTTAAAGTGAGAAAGAGACCTATTTCTTTTCAATATTTGTAAACAATGTCTGCTTTTAATTGCTTTTCTTCTGGAGTCATACAATAATGTGTTCAGCATTCAGTAATTCAGACATTTCATTTCTCTTGGTGGAACCTAGTAGATGTCTAGTGCTTATCCTGGACTGGTCCACTTTGAGTGCAGTGCATTACCAAACCTCGCTAGTTTTTCCAACGAAAAACTAAAACACGCTCAACATGGATGTGTTGTCATTTCCAGTTTAGATCTCTGACTTTTCAAACAAAACGCCCTTTCTCCCTTCTTCTTGGGTCAGACCACATCAACTTTGGGAATAATGTATACTACCCACTAACAGATGCAATGTTAAGGAGATATCCTATGTTACTCTCCACTAGTCAGCGGTCATAATGTTGTGCCTGATGTGTGCGTGTGCAGTACGCCATGTGCTCTGCTTGATTTTTTTTTTGCAAAAACGAATTTTGTTCAGGACTAAAACACAACTGCAGGGATCAATTTTCCAACTAGATTACAACATTCATCCTGGTGATCTGTACAAGGGGATCAGAGACACAGAAGAAAACATCAAAATATCTGAGTCCCTCTTCAGTTTTAATTGTGTTCTGGGTTCAGACAGTTTTTTTTTTTTTTTCTTCCTTTCTCCAATGCAGCTCTTGGAGAGAGTAGAAGGGGCAAACTGATTGCTGAGATGAATGTGCCATGAATTGTGGTAACGGGCTGTAGAGTAGAAAGGAAGAAAACATCGTCTGATTGGCTAAGTGTGCTGGTGTGTTTGTAACCTTGTGCGCTTCATGCACATTACCTTTCTGAACGCGCTTCAATTTGTGTTCGCTACGTCTTACATTTCACACATTTTGTGTTATTTAGTGTCAGCAAAACTCATTTCCAAAAATGAAGAAATGAGAAAAAAAAAAAAAATAGGATGCTGTGGCATTCCTTTCATATGTGCAGTCTCATTACTGTTCCGTTGAAGATTACCCAAAGATGTCCCACAGTTTTTTTTTTTCTTTTTAAATCATTAAATAGTTAATGTGTTGTGGATTACGGCAGCAAAAAAAAAAAAAAAAAAAAAAAACGATGAAAGAAACTGCATCACCACATCCTGATGACTCCAAATCTGGGATCTTTTCTTTTCTTTTTTTACTTGTCACAACTTGTAAATGCTCCTCTGATGATGGTTCAAAATCAGGAGTTTGTACCTGGTGTGTGTTTTTTTTTTGTTTTTGTTTTTGTTTTTTTTTGTTTTTCACATCCTTGTGTGAAAAACAAATCATTTGTTTCAGAATTTGTGACAGCTTGGAAAAACAAAAAGGGCCTCTGTTGAATTTGAAGATTTCAACACTGTGTTGGAAGGGGAGGGAAGAAAAGCGGCTCCAGTGTGTTACCTTTTTATCAGATGATTTGGAGACTGAGAGAAAAATATAGATTGGTATCTGCAAATTCACATGCATTCCTTAAGGCCATCAATGTCATGGTAGGTTTAGGTTTTTAATGATTCAGTTAAACTGCTCTTTTTCCACTGCACAGAACTACACAGCACACAATCTGAAGGACTTATAAAAACAAGAAGCAGGCATATAAGTTTGAATAAATTCTATGTACAGAGTTTTGCAAACAGAATATTGATTTTTTTTTTATATTCAGTTCACCAGCACATATATACTAATGTATTGAATATTAGTATGAACTATTTCATAAGCTTGTGAAATAGTTCAGAGTCAGTTTGTTTTACCATATCATTAGGTACTTTTGAAATAGTTTGACTCACGTTTAGGCCTGTGTCGTATCGTCTTGTTTACGTATCGTATCGACTTTTTGACACCAGTGAAAAATGTAATATTGCAATACTAAATGATTATGACATTTTACCAAGTCTGACCTGTGCAGACATATTCCCAAAAAATAAGAAACCCCAAGCTTAGCGCAAGGTTCAAAGCAACATAGTTGTATGAAACAGAAGAAACATTTTCTGTCATTTTTTTTTCAGCACCAAAGAAGCAAGAGTAAGACGATTACTCAGAAACATAGCAGAAGTGAGCTAGCTGCGTCTACACCTGCTAAATTTTGAATATTTAAAAAAAGTCGGTAGAAGTGAGAGTTGTAGATGCTTATTGCTCTGTCCCATTTCAGATATTTCTTTAAGAGAATATTAGATAGAATTCACTCATTATTGGAATCGCAATCCAAATGGAGACTGCTGGGGGTACAAAACAGATATTATGTGAGAGTTTAATGGAATAAATATTTATATTTATTTATGTGTTGTATTTTCTTTAGTGCATTAAACATGCTCTGTGATTTTTGAAAGTATTACAAGGATATATGAATATAATATTTTTGATTCGGATGGCTGTTTTATAAATGAAACTAGAAAGAAAATCACTGTTTTGAAGTTACATATTTGGCTAAATCCAATAACAATAAAAAGTGGAATAAAAAAACTGAAAATGTGAAATATTGTCTGTGATACCGTCATCACTTAAAGAAATATACTGTGATATTGTTTTTTGCCGATATCTCCTACCCCTACTTATAGCATCATCTGACATGAACCAGGCTATAAGCCTGCAACTAATGCATGTGATGATGCCACACCACCAAGCTGACACCAGCTTTGACCAAATGGTGAAACATTGGTGAATTTGGGTATTGCTTATGTCTAAAGTAAGCCTTCCATCATTGTAAAGGTGTGTCAGCAGTCCCCTGTTGTTAAAGTAGGCAACAACTAGATTCAGCTCATTAAATACACGACACGGCAACAACATCCTACAAAAAGATCTCTTTGTCTGTGAAGCCCAAGCTCCTCTGCTCTGTGGCAGTGGGACCGGCGGCGAATATTTGCTTTACATTCACGGCTGAATTGATCTAAAAGATTTTCCATATTGTTTGTCTAAAGAGGCAATCCGCAGACGGACAGAAAACGGGACTAATGAGCGACCAAAATTAGTCTGTATGTTCAATGATTCTGTTGTTGCAGCTCAGACGTAATGCATTTAATTAGAACAAAGCATCTAACTAGAACAAAGCACAGTTCATGTTTCGTCAGAGACGAAACATGAACTGACGCCTTGCATAAATCCCAACTATTATGTTGTTACAGTTCTACTAATGAAAATGCAGTCTGGTCAAAGTAAATGCCTCGCTAAAAATATTTTATGTACAGAGACATTCTTGTTGCATTATGCTCTTATGGCCTACTGAGAGTAAAATTTGAAATTTTCAGTATAGTCATAGCATGAACTGAGTATTGTCATAATCTATCAGTGTGTTTTAGTTTTTTGTTTTTCTTTTTAATACTTTGGGTTCTCCATTATTGACACTTACTGTGCTCCATACTGGGTAATTACTTTCTGTTGAGTATTGTTTTATTCAGATTTTTGTGTATTTGGCTTGGACTCCCAATTTTAGTGTTAGCACTACACCAACATGTATTAAAATTATATATGATATTGCCATGTTCTCATTCTCTGTTTCAGTAGAAACTAAGCCAAAACACAGAATCAGCATGTTGGGGGGAAAAAACACAAAAAAGCTACAGCCATTCTTTAATCCTTCGTATAAATTAGGAGCACAAGAAGCAGCCGATCCCTCTAATCAAATGCAGTTCAATTACTGATCATCAGCAATGGTGTGAAGCAGTCGAGTGTGTGTTAACGCAGTAAAAAGGTGTAGAGGCAACAGCAATTATGTCAGAGAAGCGATGTTGCTGTATGTCAGTCTGGGAAGGTGCATGAGGCCATTTCCAAGCAATTTATGGTCCATCACTCCACAGTGAGAAAGATTATGTGCAATTGGAAAACATTCAAGACGGTTGCCAGTCCTCTCAGGAGTGAATGTTCCAGCAAGTTCACTCCAAGGTCAAACTGTAAAACTCACAGAGAGAGAGAAAGAGAGCCAAGAAAACCGCAGGAAACACATCTCGGGTTCCACAAACCTTCGCTGGTGAAATTTAAAAGTTCAAGATGGCACAGTTAGAAAAAGACTGTACAAGTTGGGCTTGTTTGGCAGGAGAAAGGAGAGAAAAAAAAAGTCATGGTTAAGGTTTGCAGATTTGCAACTGAGCTGCAAAACTCACACTATTCCCCCTTTATTATAGACCTACTTTTGTAAAACCAACAAAAGCTTTTAAGAAGAGTGTCCAATCGACCAATCATCAAGCAGGCTGGTGGAAGGATAACACGTTGGGCTTGCTTTGGAATCACTTAGAAACCTTCCACATGATCCCAAGCATACATGCAACTCAAAAAATTGCTGAAAAAGTTGAAGTAAATCCTGAAGTCATTTTAAGGGGAAAAATGCAGGAAAAAATAAACCAAAACCCTTCACAATAACATAAAACGAAGCAGCAGTTACACTCAGACTACGTTTTCTTTTCCTGCTAATGGATCTAGAACATTGGAAATGAGTTCTATTTCTTGATTTTGATCTAGCTCTTCTAAATTATTATTTTTATAGTTTAAGTATAAAATTATCTAATAGGTTTTTTAATTTATATAATTTATTTATTATATGAGCTGATAAGCCTCAATTTGTATTTATTTTTACCAGGATCAATAAACCTGACCTGACAGACTGAGAATGGTAAACATAAGCAGCCATGAGGCCAGTGTTGGAGCTAATTTTTAGACAAAAATGTATATATTAGCCTGGGGAAAACCGGTCCCTTGTTCTATGGTTCGCTGGGCTCTCAGCTATTGAGAAACGATTGCTTGTTGAAGGCGTGGACTCTGCTGAAATTTAAACATTTTACCCAATTGCTAGTGTTTGCCAGTTTGACTCAAAGAAGCTTGCCGGAAATTGCGTGTGCTTTAACCAACCATTCTCCACTGCGAAGAGAGAAATGCTGTTCTGGACGTGGCAGCTGTTAATGCTTATCCAGTATTTGATAGCATGGTCAATACAAACTGAACAGCTTTGTTAGCTTCTAATGCCGCCATTTCTAAAACCACAGGCAAACTACAATTCTAAAATGTAGAGCAGAAAAACATCGTTCAGAACATTTTCTTCTGTTCTCTGATTGGTCTGGTTGAAATTCTACTGGAGAAATTCATTTCAATGGAAGAAAGCCCAGACTGAGCCCTGCAGGGAGATGAGAAACGAGTGGCATTATGTAGAAAGGGAAAAACCAGGCAAAAAATGTTTTGGACTACACGCTAATTGTAAACTAACACTGTACAGAGAGGGAAAAGCTGGTCGGAGTTGATGAGATGATTAGTTCAGCGAAGCAGTGTAACCCAGGTATGAGACTTGGGAAGAGGTTCACCTTCCATCTGAATAACAACCCTAAAAACACAGCCAGAACTACAGTGCTGATCAAAGCTCATGAGTGGTTTTACTTTGATAAAATCAGAAGTGTCTGTGTGTCGTGATCCAGAGGTGTTTGTGTTGTTGGGTACCACTTGTCCTTGTATTTTTGGATTTTTTCAGATTCATCCATTATTGATAGTTCTTGTGAGATTCAAAGTTCTTTCTTGTGTTTTGTTCTCTGTTTAGAATTTTTTTAGTAGATCTTTATGTCCTTTTGATTCAGCCCCTTCAATGATCATTCTGCATTTTATTATTCATCTCTCCTTGGCTCCTTTCAGCTGCCATTCATTCTGTTGATTGCGCTCACCAGGTTTACATGGTCATTGTCTGTTGCTGGATTTTTGTGTTGCTCTCTTTTTTTGGTCCATTTTACTGGTACTGGTGTCAAATCTGCAAATTTCTCATGTTTTCCTCATGGAATCGTCTCACCGCTGTTCACCTGTTCTGTCGCGTCTGCGTTCTCCCGTCGTTTCGCTGGACAAACGAGCAGAAACCCACTTGTACGTAATAACTTTTGTAACCCATATTCCATTTACCTGCCACTTCACAATAATGTGCCGGCTCCCGTCGGTCGATCTCTTTTGTAATTTGATTAAATATGATGAAAAGTTCAAGGCGTGTAAACACTTTGGTAAAGCACTGTGCGACTTAAACTTTGTAGAAATCCTTTCTTCAAATTAAACCAAAACAGGCTGTAAAGATACCATCAATGTATCCCCGACGGTCTCTTCGGCAGCATAAATACTGCTTAAATCTTGTTTGCAGTATGGCCTCTGAGGAAATGAAAGAAACTCATTTTCAGCAAGTTAAACATCATAGCATCTATCCTTACAGAGCAGGGAGAGGAGGAAAAAGACACATTAACCCTGAGTTATCCTTGTTTGATCGATATGTCAGAGCGTTGGCCGTGGCTCCAATGATCGGGGTGTGCGAGTGTATTAGTGTGATGCATTATAAATCCAATAGCTCTGTCTGTCACCCTGTATTTGTCCCTATAAGAAAAATACAGACATAATAGTAATCAAGCCAAGCATTTAGCTTTAATCTTCCACATCACTGTTTGGAAGAAATCCCCCCACCTCCCCAGTAATTATTAATATTGTTCTGTGGGAACGCTGTATGTCTGTATGGGCCCGCTCTCTTCCTGTCCCCCTCTGCCGCCTCTAATTAAATGGGCTGAAACAGCCTTGTGTTTCACTTTTATGTGTTTCAATTTTGTCAGCAACTTTCCCCATGATGCACCCATCTGAATTTCAAATGATAAATGAAAATTCTGCTCTTAGTGAAGTAATTCCATTAAAGGTCTACATTATGGAAATAAAGACAAAACCAACAGTATATAATTCAATTTTCCGTGTTTGGTTTCTCATAGAGACCACAGTGGATGAGACCATCTATCGAATTTACTAATATTTAAGTGCCTCGTCTTCCCAGAAAACCACATTACTCCGTGCATAAATGAAACACTTATGTCGAACTATTCCTCTGAAGTGTATTTTCTTTTTTACTTTGCTTAGCCTCCATGAATTAGATATGTGGAATTTATTCCTGTAATAACCACGTCCCCGTCGACTCTGATCCTATCTGCAACATACTCGAAGATAAAAGCTTATCAGATTTGATGAAGTCAAGGTTTTTGGAGTTTTGAAGCAACCAGTAACCTTTGCGGCACTCTGAAGATTGATGAAACCCACTGCGCACGTTTGAATAATGTGTAAGACACGACAAAAACCCCTGCCGGGGGTTATTTTCCTGCTCCTGGCATGTGTTTGGCTGCAGCAGTGGCAGCCTTAACACGGATATGGATCCCAGCCTGGGGAGATGTCTCAGCCTTGCTGTGGGATCATTATTCCGATGGACAAAGCCTTGGTTATAAATAGGTTCATGGAGTTCTTGGGTGGCAATCTCATTGTTTTCAGGCTGGCCCTATTTGTCTCATTGATCTGAATATGTGTGGCCGCAGTGCTGGTGTGGAGGAACTTTTGGGTGCCACGTTTGCTGGATTCAGGAGCACATTTTGTTACGCAGATGAGAATGTATTCATAAATGGAAATATTTGGCTTCTAAAGCCTGTGTCCTTGGCTATTTTAGTCTGCACTAAAGTTCAGTATTTAAAATGGTAGGCACATTCCTACATACAAGTGGGCATGATAAATTGCGTCCAAACACATTGTAAAACACTTTGTCCCTGCAATGCTGCCGGCAACAAACTCCAGGGCACCTCTAGGCCTCTGTCCTTGGACAAGAACCCCATATTGGTTCTACACTGTATAAATTTTAAGTCCTTTGACCTAGAAATGAAAGTCGAAAAGCTTCCATAAAGCCCTGAGTATGTATGTGGTGTCAAGGATTTCTATCTACTGTGTAGTTAACCTGGTAGAATCCGATCTTTTTTTATCTACTCTTTGCTTCATACAAAGGTTCTGGACCCTGGGCTATTTAGAAATGAGAGCTAGCTGGAGGCATGGACTCGAAATGATTGGATCTGATTTTACCAAGTCGCTAAGGTTTGACTGTGACGTGCATAATGCGTCACAATAAGGCATCCACCGATCACCGTCATCAAAGGACATTCCTCATCAAGGCTGAGAAAAAACCTTCTACTGGAGCCAAAATTAAACTGTTTTCTGGAGCAACAGATAACTGCAAATGAGTGTATGCCCATTCTTTGTTTAGGCTTGCATAAAACTCTTTGGGAAACTGTTGGGATAAAAAATAAATGTAAAAAACCTCCTGCTCGTTCTAATTCTCCCATGTCCCTGGGTTCAAGCAGGATCCCACGTGGCAGGAGTTGGATCACACAAACGGACACACATCGCTGTTCAACTTCGACAATCATGACAATTTATTCAACAGTGGACAACATAAAACTCACGCAATGCATCGTACAACAGACAAATTGATCAAGAGACATATTACCTGAGACATAGACAAATACTCACGCAACAACAAACATTTAGGGAGAAAAAACCTCCCGAGAACCCTCCTAGTTCTGACTCTTCATTTTTGCACCTCCTGTTTTGTATCAAAGAGAATGGGTCCTCTGGGCTGTATGTAAATTAGGGGAGTGCCTCTAGTGAAGAGGAGGGCTATCAGATTTACAACTTTTCTTAAAATTCCTGAGTGAGACAGAGTTCTATGACTCCCCAAATCGCTAATCTAAACACAGGAATGGCCAGAGTGTTTTCTTTACAGGACTGAGAGGCACCCAAATGCCGGGGCCTCAGTAGATGTGTTTAGACTCTATATTTTAAACCTAGAATACTTACAGATTAGATTACTTTTCAATGATTTAATGCTGATATGTTAAAGAAAAGTATCCCACTGATCAAATTATATTAATTGAAGCCTTTTTAACCAATACAAAACAATGTTATTTTTGTCTAACATTTTAAGCATGTAATATGAGTTTAAAAGTAACATTAACACTAGCATATTAAGCTAATATTTTCCAACAAAACCCAACTATTTGGTTGGAAACCCAAGAAATAAAGGTGAGTCACCTTTCACCCGGCATGCCCAACTCCAGTCTTTTATGTGTTTTAGATTATTCCCTGCTCCAACACATCTGATTCAAATACATGACTCAGAAGTGAATTAGGCATGTTGGTTAGTTTCCATCTACTAGTTTGGAGCAACCAGAGTACGCACAGCATGATTTTGTCAGTTGTTGATGCTATGTATGACCTTGATAAAGAAGGTGTAGATGTTGCAAACTACATTGGCCAAGCATCTCAGAGAGATGGAGAATCTTTCCCCTTGAGTTAGAAGTTTGGATTTAGAGTTTCGTGCCTCTGGTAAGGCACAAGCCCACCATAGGATGGGAGCATTCCATCACTCATCCCTACTGCTGGCCACTCCAGGCTGTCAGTACTCCCCTCCATGCTGGAGGTTTGGACTGGGAAAGTTTGCTATGCAATACCTTATTCTGAATATGTGTAAGAGTTTCCCCATTGGCGCATCCTGTGCTAAAACTTGTTTTTTTGCAAATTTTGAAATGTCCACCACCTTCTCTAATGCGACACTTCAAAAGATGCATAAAAAAGCGATGGAGACATGGCTACCGATTACCTGTGTCCACATATTTCTTACCCGTCTTGAAAGGAGCCTGCTACAATCTTTCAACAATAAAACACAAGAGTCTGTGTACTGTCATGATGAAACCTCCCTTTGGCCACTTAGGTCCTTTGGTTTTATTTCCAGATGCAACAATTATGTGATTGCATCACAATTCATCTTTGATCTGGTAGTTCTCACAACAACTCAGGGTTCACTTGTAGAAGAGAATACAAAGCTTGTGGGATTCTCAAAATTGAACTTGTATTCACACCCAAAGGGGTACTACCATTACTCTTATCAGATCACCATGGACACCAGCTCTTCCATCCATCTGATTAGATAATGTAGTCATTGTCATAAAGTCAAGTGACGTTTCATGTCATTTCCAACACTATTTTTGGATACCTACATTATTTTTATTAATATCTAGCTATAAAGATGTGTCTTTAAATGCACAAATGCAGGACTAGAGTTCTATCTAGTAACTACCATTTTATCTGGGGCGACGTTCCCGTAAACAATCACAACATGATGTGACAAGAGGCGATGACAATGCACTGCTTTCTGCAGGCTGTGTTGGACAACAATTTCTGACAGTCGCGACTTAATGAGACAATTAGACTAGTTCATTATTTCTGACTGGACGGCAGATGTCAGCCCATGCAGCAGGACTGAAGAGTGAGCCGCCAGCTGTCTTGCAGACTGGTCAGCGAGTTCCTTTTTTTTTTTTTTTTTTTTTTTATATTTGTGACTTGTTGCCCCGTGTGGCACGTCACAGTCTGCGAATCGTGTGTGTTTCTGGAAAGAACAAGCAAGATCTGCTTGCTGTAGACTAAGCTTGTCACTTTTAATGAAAATTATGGTGTGTACTTTTGTGGCACTCCTATTGTTTGCATCAGCTCAAAAGCATTCGAGCTACGTTGAAGGCCCGAATGCATACAAGTCCAGAATTAGCAATGTATAAAAATAAGGGAATTTCAAAGTTTTCTGTCATACACTCAAACACTGTATAAGTGTTTTTTCACTACACTCATACAGTAGTGAAAAACCAAAGTTGATAAGTAATAATCTTAAAGTTAGAAGTGGCATATACATGTATCCCTGGCGTAAGTAGCTTGTGTATTCCCCCAATAGGACAGTAGTCTTCTATAACATCCTAACAAGTTGAAGCATACAGAAAGACAAATAATGGACTGATATGATATCAACATAAATCATGGATAGTTGTGTTGCTTGTTTTGTAGTGTGGAATGTCAGAAAGGCTTGGTCAGGTGATATAACTCACACAGAGAACAATAGTCAACAGGAATAGGTGTGGGACCAACTGACCCATTTATTATTAATCAATGTGCATGTGTGTCGGATACAAGCTGTGCTGGATAGAATTGCTGGGGCAGACTAAATGCTGGAACGAAGTTCTTACATTAGAGTTTTGAGATGCAGGCCGATATAATTTGATACTCATTTTACTGGCCGATTTCCGATATTGCTTCCTGATAACCCAATTCTTATGCCACATTTTTCATATTTTGTTGCATAATAAACTGACCCAAAGTATTTGTTACCTAAAAGCTCAGGCTTAACCTGAGCTGTCTAAAACAAATCACAAAAGTTTGACAAAATACATTTTTGTTTTATTTTCTTATTATCATCAATGCTAAATAACTAAAAGAGCACAAATATGGGTTTTAGATAAGTGCATTATGTTTAAAATATTGAAAACAAAAAGTCATCATGTAGTTAAAAGTTTAATTTGAAAAAAGTACAACTGAATTTCATAGATATTTTTTAATGCATTTTTGCCAGTGGTGCCACAACTGATTTTCTTAAAAGAATTATATTAACTTTGGATGTGTTTGCAATTTTATGACGGGTACATGTTTACAAAATAGGCCATATCACCCTATAAAAACATTAAGGAGCCATAATGCCATGATATTAAACTTTGAGTAATGCGTCCCCCTCCAGATGGTCTTTGTTTTCCTTAAACACATAAAAGCATCATCGGTATGAAAAGATGCAGTGAAAATGTAATTGCTGCCTTGCTTTGTGGCTGAGGCAATTATTGACTGCTTTACTTCAGATATTCACTGACCTGGCATGTTTATAGCACATTTCAACGTTGCTGGATAAAGTAAATCCAACTCTGTTGTTGAGCGAGGGAGAATCTCTCCAGATTTCCTACTGCAGTCCTAAAGTTTTACACAAATGCATCTTCCTATTTGTGGAGCCAAAGAAAGAATAAACTTAGTGGTATTCATGAAAAATAGACTTCTAAATCTAGCCTTCCACCAGTGTGTATAAGAGTAGGTTAATTTCTGCTGCTCAGCATGGTCTCATTGAGGGCTGAAATCACAGATGTGCTCTACGGGGCTCCACATTGTTACACGAGCGTCAGCAACTTTCCCCACCACCTAGCATATGTGAAAACTCAGCCTGGAACGCATCCATGAGGAAGAGAGCAAAGGAAGCTTTGCTGACCCCAGACAAAATCAAATGGAGGGAGGTGAGGGATGAAGAGAGGGATGGAGAATGTGTGTGTGTGTGTAGGGGTGTGTATGCGTGTGTATGTGCGCACGTTTTGAGTGGGTGAAATCTGCAATTTTCAAGGGGATTAAAACATGGCCATAAAAGTTTAATGATTCCCTGCCTATTGACCAAACAATGACTGTCTACTGTTTATTTATCTTCCCCATAGCTCACATTAAAGAGGAAATATTGTACATCCCAAGCAATACAGCAGCAGCTTGGGCAGAAATGAAAAATTTAGAGAATGTTTTATTCTTCTTTATAATATTATAATACCGCAGAATCTTTCTTTAGCATAAATGCCGGCAAACGTCAACGGTGAAAGATCCCCTGCTCACCAAAATGGCTTCTACCCACTGAGTCATTCTATGGGAACCTTGTGGATTCTGGCAGAAGAGACCTTTAGCTCGGCTGGACCGGTGCTTGCTATAGTGGTTTTAATATTTCATCATTTTAATCATTTGTAACATGTTTACTTACAGATGCGTTACAAAGCACACTGGCTATGAAAGATTGCTGCCAAGTACGACACAATGCTAGCGATCGTTGGCTGTTGCTATGTTCTCTTTCAGGAGTGACGCTACAAGGCAATGACTCGATGTAATCTGCTTTTAAAACTATTTGAATAATTTTAGAAACACCTAAGACCAGAGAGACATAAAACTGAAATTGAACAGACCTGTCAAATCCAATATGAATTATGAATAAATTTACTTTTATTGAAAGGGTGGAAAAAGAAGAGCTTAACAATCTTGTAAGAACCAACACCAGTGTGCATCAAAATATAAGTGACTGGATTTTCCAAACAAAAACTGTGATTCTGTTCTAAAATACTTTACATATTCTACAAAAATTCCACTAATCCTGGGCGTTGAGTGGCTGTGGATCTCGACAGAGTTGTCCTGGGTTTCATTTGTCTTCTTCTCCCAATTTCCAGCTCAAAAAAGGCAACTACAGCCTAAAAAAATAACATACCTAACGCTCAGGTGCGTTAAGGCTTGACCTATTGACGTAACATTTCTGGACTTTTGAGGTGAGGATCAGAAATGATCTAACATGATAATAACCCTTTTACCATCTTCATTTTGTATAAATTAACGTTAGCTGAATAAGTCAATGCCCAAATTAAACTGAACTTCATCTTCTAAAACAATTTGGACTACAAAACCATCATTGCAGTTTAAGCGACCCTGCTAAGGAACCCTTTGACCGTTGTCATTTTAGTGTTTGGTGGTCATTTCCGCTGAAGCCAAGAGGAAATAAAGTTCTAGTTTACAACCTTTCTGGTCAACTCTAACAGGCCTTGTAAATTAGCGAATTAATCATTGATTTCTTGTTATTGGATCATATCTATGATCAAACAACTTCCTTATGTTAGTTATCATTAGCTTCTCTTTAAACAGTGCGAATGCGACACTGGTGTAAAGTGTTGATCAAATAGTTTTCAGATAAATTTCTGTGATATGTTGAGATTAGACTGTAAATGGACTAGCCGTTAGCTTTAGCCTCCTGGATCAACTTATCTAGATTTATACTAACTGAAGTTTTACCTACTGCAGGTAAGATATTTACCCATAATCATTTAACAGTATCATATTTCAAACATCCTGATACATATGGTTATACATAGAATTATTTTTCAGAATGGAGTTATTTTATGACTTAGTACTAGCAGTTCTGGTTGTACGATGAGTAGCCATTGTAAGGCTCAGAAGTTCTTATCAGAAGTCAAACGATAGTTTTATGTGTTTCGTCTAAGAATAACTGCTTCTCAAACATTTTACTCATATTTACACGTTTCTTTTTGTAATATTGCGCTGCTGTACTGCTGATGTTATATTAATTTTTATCTGTAAGGTTTTTAGCCAAACTCTCTAGCTCTTTTAATTAAATTAAGGTTGCCAAAGTTAATTATTGTACTGGTTGTGCAGTCAAACTAAGAGCTAACACAGAAATAGTTTCTACGTTCCTCTTTGGGGGTACACAGAACGGCTGGATCATGATTCTAAGTTTGTTGGAATTAATACAGAGACATAAATATGGAGTGGCTGGAAAATAATTCAGTTCTAAGATTGTTTGTGACTTACAAATCCCCCGCAAATCTGAGCAGCTCACCAAATGGAATGACTTCAAACTGAAGAATCCCTGAATGTAGTCCCAGAGTTGAGCTAGTTTTTGGAGATGATGAATTATGAGACCAAAAATCCTTCCTCTTAGCCACAAAAACAGGACACCGTTTCATCTCCATCAGCAAATTTCCCTTTTCATTGTAACGGATTAAGTGCAAAGAAATGGCGCCTAAAGTGTGGATTTGCGAGCATGGACTGAACCTTTTTTTTTTTTTTTTTTTCCCCCACCTCCAGCACAGCAATTCATGAACTTGTCCAGCACAGGCAGTTAATGCAGAGTTAGTTCATTTTAATTATGACAAAATTATTACTGACAAAATCTGTTCTTTTTTTACTTCTTCTTAAAATGGAAAATGTTTGGTACAAAACAAAGTATTCATCTTTTAATAAGCACACTTTCTGTATTCTCTTTCATTTCATAGTTAACAGGACCACTTCTAGTCAAAGGCTTCACTCAAAAGCACATGGTGATGCACCAAAATGTGCTTTTACTTTAGATATCAAAATCAGTTGAACTTACTGATTTTTTTTGATTAAGCTAAAAAAAAAAAATCCTTTCTCTTAAAAAGTCAAACATAAATCCTTTCTCCAAGTTTTAGATCGACTATGATTTTGACATCCGGGTAGCAAGTGCACAATACTGATATGAAATATGAAGTTGCTGCCGAATTCTGTTGCAGTTGCCTCCTGACTTTCTTGTTCAATTAGCGCAGATGTAAGGGTGTATTCAGACCGGATAGTCCGGTAGACTCGGTTCAATTGGGGACTAAAATTGCAACATTTGTTACATTTTCAGAACTCTAGTTTGCATTCACACTGAACTGTGTCAAACGACTAAAACTAACTGAAAAACCTGTTCCCCCCTCTGGTGGCGCTGCTTCAAGAACTACTGAAGGAATCGACACAAAACCTCTGAAGAAGACCAGCGCAACTTTCTTCTTGATATACATTACTGGTTTGGACATCGCCTGTTAGCCGCCAACGCTAGCAGGCGCCGTTATTACCCGGTGATTCTGTCCACTAAACCAGGCTGTTCCAATGCGGGATGAGCAGGAATCACAAAAATGATTGCAGCGCCTTTATTTCTTA